>LOJH01058443.1:0-11408 GCA_001685095.1 Ellobius talpinus
GAGGACCTTGGACTTCCCATAGGGCAGGGAACCCTGACTGCTCTTTGGACTACAGAGGGAGAGGGAGGGGGAACTGTGGGAGGGAAATGGGAGGAGGGGTTGAGGTGGAAATTTTTAATAAAAAAAAGAAAGAAAATAAAGAAAATAATTACATCTTATTTAACAGAATGCTAATCTTTTTAATATACCTAAAATGCTTCCCTTATATATAAAATATGACATGCTGTGAAACAAATCTCAATATATTTAAAATACTGAAATTGTACATAATGCACTCTTACCTTCATTGACATTGAAGTGGAAATAAGTATATATATATATATATATATATATATAAAACTAGGAAAAATACTAATATGTGGAAACTGGAGCATTTAATTCCTAGTAACATATAAGATAACCCAAGAGAAATTATAGTACATTTTGAACTAAATGAAACTTTTAAAAGTATATTCAAATGTGAAAGATATAGCCAAATAGGCGATTAGAGATAATTTTAGAGTATAGTAATGCCTATGATAAAAATTAACATTTAATTATTTTCATTTCCATTTTATAAAAAGAATAAGCAAGGCAAATTTTAAAAGCACATAATTTAAGGAAAGAATCCAGAAAATGCAGATCAGAAAACATATGTACAATGATCAATGAAACCAAATTTGAGATACCTCAAATATATGTTAAATTAACAAGCAAATAGAGAGACCCATATCAAAATATCAGATTTGAAAGAGGCACATCACTATAGAGTCTACATCCAGTGAAAGGCTAATAGTGCAATCTCATCAGCAATTTGATGACAAGGTAGTGGTTGCCTTTTAACTGCACATTCAATTACTTGAGGTCTCTGGCAGTCTGAAAATAAGTGGAAATGGTAGGGGCACACATCATACGTTTTCAGTAACTTTTATTACAGAACTTTCTCGATTATTCTACTTTACCACTGGATTCATTGATAACTGATAATCTCTTAGCAGCTAAAATTCATAAAGTGAAAATGATTGAGTATATATGAGAAAAATCCTTTGTTGTTCAGGTTTTGGTGCGACCCAGGGCTTTGGCTTGACCAAAGATTTTACAATTAGTCCCTCAAAGACATGGAGGGGATGGTTATTTTATATGTAATATCCTATGTGAAATGAACAAATTTCTTACAATAAGAAAGTGTCAAATTTAACCCATGAAAAATTTCAAAACCTGTATCCTCTATGTCAATCAAAAATTGAATTTATAATATAAAAGCCTTCCTACAGAGAAAACTCTATGAGTGAATTGCTCCAGTAGGGACTTCTATCATTCATTTAGAAAAAAATATTCTACCAATTCTTTGTATAATCTTTCAGAGACTAATAGAACAGAAGGCTTCCAAAACCCTTTTAGATGTCAGTCTTGAAAATATAAAGACTTCTACCCGAATTTGGACAAACACTTCATAGGAAGATGAACTCTAAATCCACATCTACTCTGAAAGATGAGTGTATATGGTAGGATATTAAGTGAGGTGACCCAAACTTAGAAAGAGAAGAACTCAAGTTCTCCCTCTTAAAGCTGCCTTAACGCATAATTCATATTATAGTCATATAAAGAAGTAACAGTTGTAAGTGTGGGTTCAGCCCAAACCCTTAGAAAGGAGACCAGGACAAGGCAACGTGAGGAAGAACAGACTGAATGCAAAGGACGTGTGAGTCACAAGAGAGAATGTAAAGCTGACATTTTCCCCTAGTTTTCATGGTGTGTATGTGAATTCAACTTTCTGTGTGTTCCAAGAACAATAGTCATTTTTACATCCCTAAATAATCCAAAATGTCACCTTCTTTTGAGGCATGAATCGTAAAAGTCAGGCTTTCTTTTTAACTTCATTTACTACAAATGTAATAGGAAATAGACATGCTGAATATATTTACCCACTTAGAAAAAGTGATTTTTTTTTTAAATTTCTTATAGAGAGGAGACTTTGTAATATCTGGAAGTTTTATCTTTTTCCTTCTTTTTTGAACTGTTTCAAGCCATTTTATTATAGGGCTGTGGAACATGTAAATTGGACTGCTATACATAAAATAAAGCCTGGTGTTTTAGGAAAAGATGAATATAAAACAGTAAAATGTATTCTTTCAGAAGTTACAGGGAAACATTTCCCAGGTTAAGACTTTTTTAAACCCTCTGAAAAACAAAAAAGGAAGCAAGTTGTTCCATGGTACTCATGGATCCCTATAGCCAGTGCCAGTCAGCTGCAAGGTCTCTCTGTCTCACTCTGTCTCTTTTTCTGTCTCTCTCTCTGTTTCTCTCTCTGTGTCTCTCTGTCTGTCTCTGTCTCTCTCTGTTTCTCTCTCTCTATTTCTCTCTCCCCCCTCTCTCTCTCTTTTGTGTGTGTGTATATGTGTGTGTATGTGTGTATGCATGCATATTCTCCAACTTCTCATTAATAATACACTAAGTTCCCTGGCTAGGTTAATGTGGCCAGGACACTTAACTTAAAAATCACAAAGTTTGAAAAGAATATAATGAAACTGTACATAGAGGACATGGTTATAGTCATAGAAAACTGAAGAAATCAATAAAAAGTTGGCTAGAACTAATGAATGACCTAAGTAATGTCTTATGATATAAAGTTAATAGAGCAAGAGTGCAGTTTAATACACTAGAGATGATAAGTTGTGAAATAAACTTTAAAAAAAGGACCAATGCTATTTCAATTTTAAATGCACCATAACAAACTAGACAAAGCATGCAAAAGGATCAAACACAGAAAAGTATTAAGTGCAGATGGAAACTAAAGAATAGCTATGAACAGACATGGACCATGCTCTTAGAGCAAAAGATTAATATTGGTAAAACATCAATTCTCCGCAAGCATTTAACCAGGTTTCTGGCAAGGTCAATAATAATGCAAGAGGATTTGTTGAGGAAATTTTGTAGGCTATTTTATATTAAAATGATTAAATAAATGAAAATAGCTGAAGACAAATATGACCTCTAGAATAATGTCACAGTGCTTATTTAAGATAGTCACAGTGAGCCTAACAAGTGTGGCATTACCACAGCAGCAAATCAAAAAGTAAATAAATACATCTTCACAACTAACCAATTCTCAAGCACTAGGGTAGCTGGCTGGCTTTAGGGGAAAAGGAGCCTCAATCTTTACTGCACATCATGCACACTAATTAACTGCTAAAGGATAAGGGCCCTAAACATTTAACCAGATCGGATACCGTTCAGCTTCTAAAACAAAATATACCAGGTGAACCTTGTGGCTTTGGAGATTCCTTGCATAGAAACCATGAGAATAGTGACAAATTGAACCTCATCCAAATCACAAATGTTTACTCCTCTAAAAACAGGTAAAGAGAATGCAGCTTGTAGCTGGCAAGTAAGAAACTGAGTTTCCACATCAGGCATATTGGCAATGAGTCCAAATCCTCTGGACTCATTCTGAAGTAAAATTCTGTAGTAGAAACATTCACACATATCATTGTATTTATATGAAGAAGCATAATACACTCTTAAACATACTAAAGGTCAATGACAATACCTAACATGAGCATCAAACAAGGCTAGAGTACTAAGACATGTTTTGCTTTTTTAAAGTAGGTAAGTTTTCCTCAACATATTACAGAGGAGGCAAGTAATAGCCATGAACTAATATTAAATATTAAAGTGAAGCGGTCACAGATGGGAAATAGGCCTGGCAGGGGACTTGTGCCCCAGCCCTAATTTTATAGTTGAGTATATGCACTTTAGCGTCCGTCCACTAAAACTACAAAGGTTGACCCGGAAGGACAATTCTCTTCAAGCCACTCCTATACTTTCAACACTCGCAATAAAAGATTTTCCAGTTCTTTAATCAGTAGCCTTTGTTGCCCAGTTCTAATGACATAAAGTTGCTAGGGGTGAGGGAGCCATGTAACAAACAGAATCAAAGGTCCAGATCTGAAGTCAGATCCATGGTGGTGGTGGTTCTCACCCTTGGCAGCTGAGCCATTTAGACCCTGCTGGGCCACCATCTGTCACAGCTGTGTGAAGTCAGAGGCAAAAAGGTAGGAATTGTTCACCAGCTGTGGTAGGTCATTTTTCACCAGCTCCACATGGTTCTATGGAGGAAAAAAAAATGTAGGGGGCCTTAGTGACTGGGAAATATCCTCAACAGCTTCTCGCAAGATGGATGAGGTCTCTAACCTGGGAGCTAGGCCTGCAGAGTTACTTTGGGGAGAGTCCAGGCTCCTCTAGGCTTTCTGACATTCTCCATCCAAACTCCCCACAGGCTGTGGTGTATCTTTACTGCACAAACTCTCACAGCACCCAGATACTAGAGGCGTAGTGATTAATGATGCACACAGCAACTCAGAGTCACCTACCTGTTCTAGAAGTCCCCGCAGAATCCCAGCCTGAGCGTGGCCCTCTGTAGGTGCCTGAGAGGTACTTGCCAAAGTAGATTAACCTGAACAGTCATACTCTTCTGTCACGGACAAATGCACATCAAAGCGTTTTTGTTTTGCTTTCATTTGGTTTGTTGTAGTTGTGTTTTTACTTCTGTGTAGCATTTTCTACTGGGAAAATACATAAAACAGGGAAAGCTAAACTTTATTTGGTACCAGTAGTTCCTACTGTTTTAAACCCTCTTCCCTTGTTCCGAATTCCTGTTTTAATTTTCAGCCAAACCAAATAGAGCTTTGTACCTGCAACACAGTCAGGGCAATGGAATGGTCCAGAATTAACAACAAAGTAAGGCTTTGGTAAGGTGATGAAATAGCAAAATTTGGACAACCATAATCTTTCTTTCTGCTTCAACCATGGGCACCTCCCTCAGCTATGTTAAAAACGTGCCTTCCTTGAGAAAGGCTCCGCCATCTCTCGCCCATAACTCAGCTAATCAGTGTGATGGGCTTGTGGGGAAATTTCTATCTTAAGGTATAACTCTACAGTTTCCCTGGAAAGCTTAGCTGCCTGTACAAGCAACTTGGGAACTGGGAGAGTCCCTAAAGAAGGCCTTTGCTACCTACGAGCTGGTATTTTCTATACGTAAAATCAGCCTTGTGCAGTTTTCATTGCTGAATACTCTCCATTTCTACCTCTTTTGGCTCCGCACACATCTGATCTGCTGTATTGTTGCTTCTCTGGGTAAAATATGAATCGGGACTGCGGATTGCTAATGACTTAATAGAGTTACTGCCAGGGAGTGATTAACCACCTGGGAAGAGGCAAGCAGAAGGTATCATCAAGTACATCTGCGCATGTAAAGAGTTAATGCATTTCTAAAGACTGCTTCTCTTAGGAGAATAGCCCTAGCTTTGAAGGAGGGGGAAAAATCCAGGTGTGCCTGATGGGAAATGCCAAAGAGGCTACTTTTAGGAGGTATCGAACTCCAGACTTTAAATGATTTAAATGCAATCCCCGTATGTAGCCGCTAAACCAAAGCGCCTCACCTCAGGGAAGAGATGAGAAATTTTGAGGGCGATTGAGCACTGAGGATTCTCATCCTGGCTTAGCAAAAAGTGACTTAGCCCATGTGTTTCCATAATTAGGAAGCGTCAGAGTGCTCACTGGCTCTGAAACGGTCACCATGTGACAACTCTTGTGCCAGTATGAGAGGCAATCAGATGAGGCAGGAATGGACACCCTATGCCTCTGCAATCTGCTTATGCTCAAGGCAGCTTTTCCTCTGGGAATGTTTGACTTGGGCATTCAAGCTAAGATTATTCATTGCTCCCCTCCCCTTTTTTTGAGTAGGTAGAGCTAATCAGGGGAAGAAGAGTAGGTTGAGATGCTTGTTAGGTAACTACATTCCTGCAGCAGTTACTAATGGGCCTGAGGTTTTACATATGGTTCTCATGCATCTCCCTGGGAAGGGGAAATAGAATAGATTTTGTGCCTGGGCAGTGGGTTGGGATGGGAACAGGAGGGATCTTGCAGGAGATGGGAGAGACAGAGGGACAAAATACTGGGAGAGATGACTGGAATTGGGGAGCATTTAGGAGTCAACATAGAAACCTCGTACAGTGGAAACTTTCTAGAATCTGTGAGATTGCCCAGGCAAAGCCTCCTAGTGAAGGGGGACACAGAGCCTGCACTGGCCATCTTCTATAACTCCCAGGAGAGGGACTGTAACATAGACCCAGCCACAAAACCTATCTAAAATCTGTTCTGAGTGGAAGCAGATACAGGGATCCATAGCCAAACACTAGACAAGGAGGGGAACCCTGCAGAAGAAGGGGGAACGGGTTGTAGGAGTCAAAGGAGACAACAACAGCATGAGAAAGGGGCCCACAGAATCAACTAAGCAGGATTCATAGGGATTCACAGAAACTGAAGCAACAAACACAGACCCTATATGGGTCTGAACTAGGTCCTCTGTAATATACTTAATGGTTGTATAGCTTGGTGGTCTTATGAAACTCCCAACAATGGGAGTGGGGGTGTCTTTGACTCTTTTGTCTGCACTTGGGACCCTTTTTCTCCCACTGAGTTGTCATATTCAGCCACGATATGAGGGTTTGTGCCCAGTCTTACTGTGTCTTGATAGGCCATGATGCTTCAGTGGATATCTCTGGGAGGACTGCTGTTTTTTTGTTGTTGTTTGTTTTTTGTTTTTTTGGTGGTGTTGTTGTTGTTGTTTTGTTTTGTCAAGGGAAACAGGAGAAGTTTATCTGGGGTAGGGTGGGGAAGCGTTGGGAGGAGTACAGGGAGGGGAAACTGGTCCAGATGTAATGTAGGAGGGAAGAATAAAAGTTAAAAAAGAGATCTAGTGCTGTTGCTGCTTTTTCCTCTTCCTCTTTTGGATATTTCCTCTTTGCTCTTCTGAAGGGCCTGCCACCCAGCTCCCACATGAGCCACAGGGAATCTTATCATTACCTGTAAATGTCTGCTCTTAGCTTGAATTGTTGCTAGCCAGCTTTTCTTATTTTATCCCATCTACCCTTTGCCTCTGGGCTTTTTCCTTTCTTACTTCTGTAGATCCTATTTTCAGTCTTACTCCATGGCTGACTTGGTGATTGGCCCCTGATATCCTCCTCTCCTTGTTCTCTCATTCCTTTTCCTGATTTTCTTTGTATTTATGCTCTCTGGCAGACAGCCCCACCTATCCTTCCTCCTGTCTTGCTATTAGCCATTCAGCTCCTTGTTAGACCATCAGTTGTTTTAGGCAGGCAAATAAGCAAACCTTCTCAAAGTTAAACAAACGCAGCATGAACAAAAGCAACACATTTGTTCATCGTTAAACAAGTATTCCAGAGCGTAAACAAATGTAACACACCTTGTGGCTGGGGAGATGACTCAGAGGTTAAGAACACTGGCTGTTCTTCCAAAAGACCTGAGTTCAATTTCCAGTAACTACATGGTGACTTACAACCATCTCTAGTGGGATCTGATACTCTCTTCTGGCATAAAGGCACTCATATACACAAAATAAGTAAATAAATCTTTAAAAAATTAAAACAAATGTAACACACCTTAAAATAATACTCTACAATAATCTAGGGTTGGCACACTCCTCTCTAATTCTGCAGAGGTCAATAAGACATTCTTGCTAGACCCCAGAGGCTTTTATAATCCTCACAAAACCCTCCCCTTCTCATGGACATTAGCAACACTTCTGGCTATTCCTTTCTCATTTTGTCATGTAGACAGTCCACGGGAGTACTCAGCTTAAGGTCACAGATAAGATAGTCTCTGCTATCTTGCACATGTGGTCAGACACCACAGATTCTCTTATTTCTGCAGTCTCTAACCTAGTAACAATAATCTTGTGCTGTTTTTACGGTCTATAACTGTAGTGTGTTCATTTCACTGCTTTCACACTTCATTATGTTACTATCTCAATATACATCCACATATTCTTGATGGGATTTAGATTAGAATTATTAACAATGTATGAACATTCTTAGATATATCTTTGGGGGCAAATAAATATCCATTGCTTTTTATACTTGTTGGTAAGCTTGGAGGGTATGATTAGCTAGAGGCCCACATGGTTAAGGTCATATACATAGGTAAACTCATTATGTGATCAATACCATAGAATTTATAAAAGTTAAACTCAAATTATTTAGAGTCACAACTTCTGATGCATGGCCCAGAAAACTGAGATATATCTAACAAGAAACCCTCCTCCCTGAAGACTAGCTCTTTTGATACCAGAAGATGTCATACAAGCTTCCAAAGGAGAGAAGCAACCAATAATTCTACCAAGCTATGACACATATGAACCACAACAATGACCAGCATGGCATGGTAACAATAATGATGCAGTAGCAAACACATACCTTGGTGGTAGCAACAGTTCTCTAATTAGAATAAATTACTGACAACTGCTCAACAAGAGAAAGTCATATTGAGTACTAGAAACATAACCAACTCCCCAGGGCTAATAAAGTCATGGATCTTGGAGGATATCCTACAACAGCTACTTTACGAAAAAAAATGCATAATTCCTAACTACATTTTAAATATCTATAAACCCATAGATAAGTGTGGTGAAATAATCTTTTTGTACACTGTGAATATGTGTCACTTTCATTGGTTTAATAAAAAGCTGAACAGCCAAAAACTAGGCAGAGTTTTCAGGACAGAAAGGGTGGAGTTGCCAGCCTGACAGAGAGGGAGCAAGACATGCAGGACAGGTAAATGCTATAAGTCACGAGGCAAATTCAATGAACAGAAATTAGTTAATTTAGGTTATAAGGCCTAGTGAGACAAGTCTAAACTATTGGCCAAGGCTTCATAATTAATAAGCCCCTGTGCCGTAATTTTGGAGTTGGCTGACAGGGCAGAAAAATCTGCCTACAAATGGTACACAACATCCAGTCATATATATTTGCATAAGGTCTGAGAAATCTTAAAAAAAAAGGTTAGAAATGTGGAGTCAAACATGGCTTCCTGATGATGATGGTCTCTCAGGTAGGGTTAGTGCTAGTAACACATAGAAGCATGGCTCTTTTAAGGGGTCCTGCCACCAAGCACTTGAATGAGGTTTATGAGCAGTGGATGGCATTCTACTCAGTGACATGAGATTAGGTAGAAATGTGTACAACAGCATGGACGCAGAAACTTCCCAGAGTTGGAGCAGTAAAAGTGGCCCCTACCAGTACCAGTGCCATGAGGCTAGGTTCTCAGGGAACCAGGTGGTGGTGGGGGACAGAGCCACCTACCAGCATGCCATGAGCTAAGCCACACAGTTATTTATCATTTTACTCATACAGAGAGAAAATGTTACAGATATACAGTAAAGAAGGTTCAGAAATAAAAAACTCTAAACAGGTTACAGTGTGTTTAACAATGTGCATAGACTTAAGAAAAGAAAAAAGAAAAGGGTATAGACAGTCATAAAAAATAAATAAATAAATAGTTTAAAATTATAAAGAAAGAGTAAAGTAATAAAAAAGAATAAACCATGAGAGTTGGGAAATACACAGGGAATCTAGATCATGTATGTTAGTGTGTTGTCTTTGAATTTTTTTTATTTCTGGTGAACAAATGATCATTGTTGAGAGACATTGGGATATGGAAAATGCTAAATTAAACCAAACTTCATATTTTAGAAATGCTTTAACTTCCAAATGAAAGTGAAAAAATTGGTTGCGTTTGAGAAGAGGTTATGCTTTTGTTTCCACAGAAAACAAAAGGCTGTGGTTTCATTTAAGATTGAAGAGGATCAGAAATATCTCCTGAAAATCTTCATTACAGGCATAAATAAATAAACCTAGAAAAACTACAAGACTGGTGACATATATTTTACCTGCTCAAACATAAAACAAAAAAATATCATCTTTGGCTGACTTGTGTACAATGCACAGTCCATACTTGAGTTAATGCAGATATGTATGTTACCTTTAAAAGTTTAAGTGTTTTCAGAGCAAGGAGGACATTCACTAATGAAAATGGGTGGTCCCTTGCTACAAAGCTTCTGAGTGAGATTGTCCAATGTCACAGACTATTCTAGCCAGGACTTGACCATTATATTAATTTTTTCATCGTTTTCCAAAGAAGCCAATAACCACGGAAAACAGGAAGCAGTCTGGAGAACACAATGCCCATATTCCCAAAAGACAGGCTGGATGGACTATTTTTGGTCATTCAGTGGGATATGGATGTTTATCATTGTTTGGGGGGTGGGGAGTTGGTTATAAATTGTTATTGGTCACAGTTAAAAAAATGAAAAAAGATTATATTAGATTCAGGGATCTCTTTCTGAAGAGAAAAGGGGGATATAATATAGAATTCATGAGATAAAAGCATGGATTGTTGAGTCTACTTTTGAGCTACCACTAGTATCAAATATTTTACATTGTTATGGATTTTTGTATAGTAATACAAATTTAATGTATTTTTGTTATAGCATATATATGTTTCTACTTATATTTAAGGTATTGTATAATGTAGCTCATTTAAAAATGTAATATGAAGTTCTAGTCTTTGAAATATATTATTACAGCTGTTTATGATAATTAAGAAATGTAGGGCCAATACGGTCCTGGGACACTAGTGGACCAGGACTGAGCCAAGGACCTCAGAGGGAGTCATCATGAGCCAGGACCTCTGTGGATCTGGGCATTGGTCTGGGACATCAAAAGGAATAGGCAGGAACCTGAAACCTCTGCTGGTTCAAGTGTGAATCTGGGACCTCTGAGGGAGTAAACCTGAGTCAGTTCCTCTGCAGTTCTAGGCACACCAAAGCCTGGGAACTCTGAGGCAGTAGACCAGAGCCAGAGACCATTGCAGGACCAGCTCTAAGCCAGGGACATCTGCAGGAGGGGATCAAGACCAGGATTTACAGAAAGAGGTCAAAGCCAGTAACCTAGGCCAAAGTAGATCTGAGACAGCAAACCTTCAAGGGAACAGAGCAAAGCCCCCAGAAGTACTGAGGTATCTCCAGGAATATGGAGTAACCAACAAGGTAACTAGAACTGTGGCACTGACTATATCATGGGGAACAACCATCTGAGCTTTGGATTCACTGGCACCCAGAAGATTAATCAACAGAATCTCAGACAACTCCAAACATATCCTATTAGAGGAAAAGAAGAGTAGAAAAGGTAAGAACACGTGTGACACCACAAAAAACAACACAACACCAGTAAAACCTAAAGACACTACAACAGCAAGACTTGAACAACCAAATATAGATGAAGCAGAAAAAAAATGACCTAAAATTAACTTTAGGAGAATTTTGAAACTCTTAAAGAGTAAATGAGAAATTCCCTCAAAGAAATGGAAGAAAAGACAAACAAAAAATTGGAAGACATCAGCAAATCCTTTAAAGAAAACCAAGAAAAGGCAATGAAACATATGAAAGAAATTATTCAAGACTTGAAAGCTGAAATACAGACAATAAAGGAAACACAAGCCAAGGGAATTATAGAAATAGAAATCATGAGAAAATGATCAGGAACCACAAACACAAGCATGAACAGCAGAAT
>LOJH01058444.1:2461-13508 GCA_001685095.1 Ellobius talpinus
GTGTGTGTGTGTGTGTGTGTGTGTGTGTGTGTGTGACTGTAGTTCATGACCTCGAAAGAGCATCATAAATTGAGGAAATGAGATTTAACTAAAGAATGATTGGGGTGATTGAGAACAAAAGTGATGAAATATATGTCATGTGTCAGTAAAAGGGAAATATTGAAGAAAGGATGGGAGAAAATGGGCTAGTAAGAGTTAACATGAATGGTGGAAACTCAATGTTGAAATGATAAAAAGAACAACTATAATGATATATGTATGAAAATACCATAAATAAATCCATTAATATTATGATAACTTATTTTTTAGAAAGACAGTTAACAATCCTAATTACTTTATGCCATTAGTGAATTTCAACTTAAATGCTGTTTTGAACATTCTGAAGGTGAGAAATATGTTCCTAGATATTTGAATGTTTGGTTATGTACTTTATATACTACAACATTGAAAGTTTGTCTTTGCTTTCTGTGAGATAATTTTAATACAGTTAAATATAAATATAATTTTGAGGTTTATATGCCACATTTGACATTTAATAAAATATTACACAAAATGATCCCTTAGAATTAGAAAAATATTAGCACCTAATAAATTGCTAATAATGAGAATCTGGCTATTGGGTAATTTCTAAGTGCTGTTTGGAATGTGTTTAGAAATGACCAGATCAAACAGCAAAGACATGAAGAGGAAGAGGGGTAGACAGGTCTGAAAAGACCTAAATAAAGATTAAATAGCAATAATGATTAAAATTAAAG
This sequence comes from Ellobius talpinus, assembly GCA_001685095.1. Lineage (NCBI taxonomy): Eukaryota > Metazoa > Chordata > Mammalia > Rodentia > Cricetidae > Ellobius > Ellobius talpinus. The sequence continues at coordinate 3,217 of LOJH01058444.1, forward strand.
TGAAAATATTATCCCTATGCAAACACCTACACTGTGTCTAATGCAAGCAATGGACTGGGATGTATATTGCATGTTCATGAATTAGCAGATGGTTAACAAAAAACATAAGCACTTGAGCAAATTTCCAAGCTAAGAATAACCACAGAAAAGTAAGCAACAGAGTTATCAGAAAAGAGAAAACAGGGGGAGAGACTTGGAATATATGACTGATGAGCCAAGATCCATTGCAACATTAGTATAGCATGTTCAACAGTTCCTTGAATAAAAGTTGAAATTTTTTTAAGCTTATCATACACACTGGCTAATTTGGGGTATATTTGGAATTTTATCTAATTTTTCTTGATGGATATCATCTACATCCTCTGTGACATCTCTTCCTAAAGAAGCAGGTGAATTCAATCAAAACAAAACACTTGTGGCAAAATTGGATGTTGTTTGAAATGAATATCAAAATCAGTGGTTTTATTTGTCTGTCTTTAAGCCAATGAATTTGATTTACCATCATTCAGCTTCAAGAGACATAATACAATTTATACTCATATAATGTTTGTTGGCTTTGCTTCTATCTATGAAAAATGTGAAGTGTGGAATTTACAATTATGTGCAGATCGTATTTTACATTAAGGAGAAAAGTAAAGCATGAATGAGTGCAGGGATTAAAACTGTGATGTTTGGTGATACCAACACTAGAACCCACATGACATTGTTAGGTAGACTGGATAAAGTGTGAAGTAATGTGTGAATGGTACTCAGTTGAAAAGTGGCATTTTTTTCTCCTAAACTCTCTTAGTCAGTCTTTTTTTTCTTTTTTTCTGCTGGTGTTTGTCTTTTCTTTTCGTTTTTTTCAGTATCTTTTAGTCTTAACTGTGTTCAATGACTATAATTATTTTGGGTTTGGTTAGCATGTTCAGAAAGCCAGAAATATTGCCAGAGTCATAGACTAAAGAAATACACTGAGGCTTCAAGAGAATCCTTGTGAGCATTCTAATTCTGAGTAAAAATATTATTTAGGGACATTGGCAAATAGATTCATGACTGTATTGTCTGAGATAACCAGCTTAAAATCTATCGACATTCTAAATCCTAAGCATTTAAAACTGACAAAAAGCACACTTGTGACTGCAGGCTGGCCAGAACTGAGGAAGAAAACTATTTATTCCAGCAACTGTCTCTTTCATCACAGCACTATTCAGAGGAAACACTGCCAAGGGCACCCAGTACCCAAAAAGAATAGTTTCTGCACAGAGAAGATCCATCACACCATTAGACGTTGGCACTTTGGATTCTAGTGTGGCAGGGCAAAACTGAAATGGCCACAGATACTCTGAAAATCCCTAGGCAGAAAAAAAATGAGAATATTTGATTGTTAGGGTGAGACCCCAGTAAAGATTTCAAAAATTGTGATCAGTAAAAGTAAGGACTCCTGAGTTGATGGGTATTCATTATTATATTAAAAAACAAGTGTTTTCATGTGTATTTACATAAATGCATATAAACATTTCAGACTGCTGTTGCTTTGTAAATTTATTCAGTTAACCATCAGGAATTAATAAATCATCATTCAGTTGTGATTGTACATTTTTCAATAATGTCTGCAATATGTCAAATATACTTGTCATAAAAATATAAGATAATCAGTAAGTACGTGAGTACTACTATGCACATAAATGCTCAGAACTTAGCTTTGCTTAATGTTAATAAGGCACATAACATTTTTGTCTAATCAAAACTAATGAACTTTGTTTTTCAAATTTACAATATGAAAGTATAAATTGATAAGCATATACTTTCTTACATTAATAAACTACTAGCTATCTTCTACTACATTTGCTGCTGTATTTTCATGGTTATGATAAAAATGAACCTGCATGCAAAACAAATTTTTTATGTCTTAAGTGTTGGTCTTGAAATTGAATATTGTTTCTTCACAATTATATGAGTAATCACATATTCAAGGTTCAAAATTATTTTATTGAAATTATTTACTTACTAGACAATGCTTTTGTTATTTTAGCTCTACTCACATTTGGTTCAGAAATAAATTTAAATAATTTTCAGAAGCAAATTGTAAGGAAATGCTGATTTCATGATTAACAAGAAGAGTTTTATCACTAATTTTAATTATAATAAAACTTACTTATGAAAAAATTTGTTTAATAAATAAGCCAAGGGAAATAAAATTATTATAATTTAAAGGATGTCTTCTCCTTATGCAATATATGTGATTCCTAAGTAAAAATGGATTAATTAAAAAGAATCTAGACCCCTAGACATAGAGTTCAGGACTCTTCTTCTTTTAGTAATTTTTTTCATGGCTTTAAAATGGTTATTTGTTTGCTGTGGTGATCCTCAAGCAGAGGGCATGTCTTCTCCATTTGTAGAATTCTGTTACATAAGTTCCCTCGTGTCACCTTAAGCAAGTTTTCTTTTGCTTGTTTTTAGCAAAGATTCAAAACAGGAAAGATATAAAGAGATGGGGGCAGGGGAAAATGTTGCCTCAGACTACTTGTTTTTTTTTTTGTCTCCATTTTAGCCTCAGACATCAGAATTACATCAGAATGCCCTTATGGTATTTTGCACAAAAGACTCAGTGTTCATTCCTCTACTTAGAGAAGCAGAAATAGCATTGAATTTGCAGTAACATACTGAGAGTGTTGTGCTACTAAAAGAGCAGCAACCCTAACTCAGAGCACATTGAACAATGAAGATTTTTCTGTGAAGCCTGAAAATCTAAGATAGAAGATCTTTCCGTTCTTTCTCCTGTAACTGCTACCAAGTTGTAATACCCATTTCTTCAGGTGCGGTGGGGTTTGCATCTGAGCAGGTGAGACTCTGAACATCTGTTATAGAATGAAATAGTCAGGGAGTAGTTGAAAAAATGATGGCTAGTCGGCATTTGCTAAAGAAATTCAATCTAGAAATAATTGAAGTGAATAAATGTGTTGGATATTTTCTAAAACTATTCCACATAATCAAACTTCTATTATCTTAATACAAATTCAGAAAAAATTCTTAAATATTAAAAAATTAGAAAGCTAGATTTCTTCTATAAATAGGTAAGACTGGATTTTATTTTAAATTGTCATGCATTTGATTTTCAACTTTATGAAATATGGATAATGAAGTTGTGTTCCTTTAAATCATGAAAAATAAACTTCATTTCAAAATAAATATTTAATATAACAATTTATTCTTGATTAATACTTTCAGATTGAATTTTTCACATATTTCTATAGCATTGTTTGTTAGAAGATTAAAAATTATCAAAATAAAGGAATAATTATATGATTTGGTCTTCTATATTTTTCAATTTTTTTAAAAAAATTATCAAAATAAATTAAGCAATAAATATTATGTTTATAATAAAAATAAAGATATTGAGTAAAGCAAGTAGATACATTTTTGAATACACATATTTTCAAAGGCATTTATATATCTCAAAATTGTCATTATCTTAGACAAAAGATAATGAATCCAGCTGAAAATTAAAAATACAAAGTTAAGAAAATAATGAAGTTTATCCAACAACTTCTGAATCAATTTTAGTTTATCAGTTTTAGTTATGATTGAATTATTAATTTAAAAAATCCTAAAATAAATTGCAAAAGTTATTTATAAAATCTAGAATATTACATGTAAATGACATGCTTGGTACCAAAAACATTTTCTGTATATAAATTTACATATTAAATTTATAAACAAATTATAGTTAAGATAAGAAACATTGATGTAAGTTTCATAACATATTTTATTTTGAATGTATTTATAATTAACAAAAGTTTATGTAACTTATATAATAGATGTATTATTATTAATATAAGCTTCATTATGAGATTCAACTTTGAAGAAAAATATTATGTTTCATTTTGAAATTTGACACACATAATATGAGTATATATAAGGCTTGAATTTAATAACCACTGAAATAAGTTTTTAAATAAAAAATGATTCTAAATTACATATGTAGGACCATTTAAAAATTAAGCATTCTATTTGTATTTCAAAAATTACACAATTTTTTGTTCTTTAAATGAGTTTACTTCTTTATCAAGACTTCTTTAACACTTCATGTAGTATTTCTTTTATTAAATAACATCTACATTTTTAGCTTAATATTTGGGTAAGCTTTGTTCTTTATTACCTCCATATATTTTTCTACTACAAGCACACACTCTCATGCACACACATACACACATACACCCTCCTATAAACATTCCTTTTTTTTCAATTTCTACAACTGTTAAAGTAGTCCTTCTGTTTACAGGGTTGGTGTTGTTGGTTTGTCTTTTTTCCCATGTTGGAATCTTTAGAATGGTTATCCAAAGGAATTTTATAAACTGATTTGACAATGACTTAACATGATGTATCTTTTTAAGGTTTCCACTATCAGAAGACATTTGAAGTCAATATATAATTGTAACTTGATTTAAGTATTACGTTGTGTATATATTACCTTGTTCTTATGCAAAATTTTATGTTTCACATAAAAGAAAATAATTTTAACTTACATAAAATGTAAAGCATGCATAAAAGTATTCTTGAATTTTTCAGAAATTATTTTTTATTTTATTCTATAAATAAATATTAACTGAGACTGGTTTTGCCTTTTATCATTTTAGAATGCATCTATTAAAGATCTTGCACATTACAAGTTATGGTTAGTAATGAACACTTCACTGAGTCTGAAGAAATAGATAACAGTTTGTTTAATGACTAAAAAGAGTATGTTGGTTGTCTTTTCATACACCTTCCTTTGGATTTATTGCTGCCAGCCTTTTAATATTGAGAACCAAACATGTGAATAAATACAAGAAAGAATAATACAACTTTTAAATCTTCTAGTGATATTCTTTTAAGATTATGATCTTCCAGCTTGTTTACTCACTTTTGTATAACAGATTAAGGCTGGAATAAAGCTGCAAGGAATCTCCTAATATCTTTAAAGGAATCATTTGTATGACTCAAACAACAGCTCACAGAAATGAGAGATGATATTTCCAAACTGGCTGGAAAGATGTTTGACCTGGGAAATCAAAGCAAAACCAGACATAAGAGGGGATTTATTAACTGCAGTAAACACTCAAGAGAGCAAATGTAGATCAATAATAATAAATTTAAAAATCATTAACCAATTAATTCTTTTTTTCAAATACACATATTCTGTTGCATATGTTGGCATGGTCCTTTAAGAAGGTGATTTTCTCATCTTAGACAGGGTTTACAGTTGTAAAGCACTCAAATTCTTACTGAAATTCCCAAACTAATTATTGAGGTATATACAAAAGCAGTGATAAATGACTTAATAGTGAAGGAAAAATATGATGTTGATGTTCACATGCTCTACTTTGATATGTAAAATGAAATTTAAAGTGTTATTGAATATAATAAATTATCACCATGAAAGATTATACTTGATCTGTGCTTTAATTGCACCTTATATTATGGAGTTGTGTGCTTTACAATGTGGTATATTAAACTGAGAATATTTTAACTCATCATTTTTGCCTTAAAATGACAAAGTTAAATTTATTTTCTATGAATTAAATGAAAATCATATCTCTTTGGAAATGAACAAACTATACATAAGTTACAGGAATGTAAATGTTTCTGCTTTTGTCATATTGTAGTTAAACAGTCTCAAAAATTCTATTATCTATTTTATTATTAAAATATGTACTTAAAAGTATGTAAACTCCATTAATAAAATGTTAGCACTCACAAAATATACAAATAAATAATGAAATGGGACTAAACCATTCAAACGTTAAAAGGGAAATGATATAGGCTTTACTCTGTAAAACTGAAGTAGAGCATTGTTGATTATCCCTAAGAAAACACTCACTGACAGTACTGAAATAATTTTTGAACTGGTAAAGATAATGCTGCCTTTTTTGCACAGTGTTTGAAAAAAATGAGCCAGGCTACAATAATCTTCTAGTTCCATACAAATAATCCTTTTTAAATAATGCTCCCTGTGGAAAATGTTAGACATGAGCATTACTTTATATATTTTCACTCTTAAGTGCATATAGATTACATAAACTATAGAGGCATATCAGGCTGATTAGCTAATAATAAAGAAACATTCATAGACATAAAACCATATCTCTAAATATATGTCTAAGAATGATTATTTTAAGTTGTATTCATAATACTTTTATAAGTTCAGTTTTATGGTTATTGGTTATTACTGAATACTATTTCATAGAATGCATACTTTAGCATTAATTATGGTAAATACTGTTTAAATTATATGGATAAATACTAACCAAGGTTGTTACTATTACTAAGAACATGTGTGTGCCTGTTTACGTATGTGTCTAGGACACCTTTTCATGTTAGACTCTAATACAAATAATATTTAACCTTTTATTATACAGTTTGTGAGATGTCATGACACTATTATCCATGTATTGGTTGCAAAATATAGTCTGTCTCATTGTTATATTTTTACATATACTTCTAATAGACAATGATAATATAAACCTGTCTAATCACACTCTTACTCTTTTATTTCCAACTTTTATTTCCATAAATGTTTAATGCTGGTATTACACCCATGTATTCTTTTTCTGAGCTTCCCATATGAGAGAAAATATCTCCCAACTGTCTTTTTGTCTCTGTTTATTTCATTTCATATGATGACCTCCGTTTTTACCCACTTTTCTGAGAATTACATTATTATAGTCATTTATTCAAAAGTAAGAGGATATAAGATAAAAATAAATGATGAAATGTGCAATTTATGTCATTGAATATTGAAAACAAATATGAAGTTATATTCTAATGCTAATTTTTGCATGGATAAACAAATCTTAGCAAACCAGTAATAGTTTTCTAAAAGTTTAAACTTTTATAAAATATTATTAATATATTGTACTCAAAATACAAATGGAAAAGGATGAGATAAAGCATAAATAATGGAAAATATCTCATAGTTTTCCTTAAGTCTTTTCTGTTGCTTATGGTGTTTGGAAATGAACACAGAGTAGGAAAAAGCATAACATAATCATTGTACTCATAAGCAAAATAGGACTTACTTAAGATATCATATTTCTTGAGATCAAATTATAATCCTCATAATAGTATGAAGATACTGGCAAACAATGGACCAAAAGGCATGCTGAAAATAAAAACCATCATGAGTTCATTATTTTTTAGTTACCTCCTCTGATTAAAAATGTCCATTTTACTTGACTTAAATGCCAATCACTAGTTAGTGACTAATTAAAATTATCTGAATTCAGCATGCCACTTTTGCACACTTACAGAATAACCACAATGGTAACATATGCCATAGTATCAGTGATGAATGGACTGCTTTCATTAATTTTTTTATTTAAACTATAGTTTTAATTGGCCTCACTTTCCAACAATCACAATTACGTGTTCTTCAATTCTTAAAAAATACACTAAGTCTGATGGTGGTGTTGCATGACTTTATTCCCAGCATTTGGGAAGCAGAGGCAGGTGTATCTCTGTGAGTTTGGGGCCAGACTGGGTTACAAAAGCTATTTTCCCAAAGCTACAGAGAAATGTTGATTCAACAAAATAAATGTCCCAAAGCAAAATATAAAATAAAAATAAAAAAGCAAAACATAAAGAAGATAAATTAATTAAAAAGTACATAAAATTATGCAATTAATATTGCATTGGACAACCAATCTTGGACTGCAGTTGATATATACCCAGCAAAAACTTATCTGAGATAACTGTTTTTCACTTTTCTATAAGCTATCAATTATGAATAGCTTCTTGGTTATAGTTGAGATTTTCTTGGTAATGGTACACACTCCTCATATGTCCCTATGTTTTTGTTGTATGCCATAGTTTCTGTGAGGTCAAGTCATCCATTATTTCCTGTATATTCTTTTGACAGATTAAGTTTTTTGTCAAATACTAAGTTTACCTTTAGGCCCAGGACATACCTAGCTTAAGGTGGTTGGCCACTTTATTGTTAGTTATGGGGTCCATCTCATGAAGTCAGCCTTAAATAAAATAAAAAAGAAAGCTCACATGCAAAATGTATGGGGAAAAGCAAATGAGGCTACAACCCTACCCAAAGAGCTATTGGCAACTGAAGATAGTAGGGAGTTGGAGAATTTGCCTTCCCTAGGAAAGAGCACATCAATTGGCAATCCAGGGCCAAATGGTCAGCCTTGAATGCACACATACAAGTAACATTATACACTCTGAGAATTTTATATTAAGAGATCTGTGTGTGTGTGTGAGAGAGAGAGAGAGAGGGAGAGAGAGAATCATGCAAAACCTTGCAGTATTTTTATTCTACACACTTAGATTTTAGTATAGCACCTTTAAATTTTAGAGAATCTTTTAATGATCTTTTCTAAACATATTTTGAAGAGTACTCTTAATATTTTAAGCTTTAGAAATTCCTGGGTCATATCATACTATAAGTCTTATAACAGATCATTTTTGTCAAGCCTTCTCAATAGTTTTCCAGGAATAAACCATTTGCTTTAAACACCATCTGATTTTCTTCACCAGAAACTGGGTTTAGTAGACTTAGAATTACATGTTTCACAAGCCTTTCAGAATGTCATAATTTTATATTTCACATATGGAATAACTATATTTAGGTAATCAAAAATGGGTTAAAGAAATTACAATTACTAATAAAATTCAGTTTGAAACTGTATAAGTGAATATATAAAAAATATTTTTCATTCCTAAAACTCATGATTAAACTTTTCTTTTTTTGAAAACTTTTTTTACTTTTCAGAGTCACGTTGCAATCATTTTCTACTTATATATGTCCATGCAATATCATGTATTGCTTCAAGTATGATCGCATCATTTGTCATAGTCACTTAAGCATGCTTAGCACAAAAGAATAACATTCAACTATCATAAACTATATTTCCTGCCAACATTTATAAAGGGGTGTGTGTGTGTTGCAGAAAATAATGGTTTCTAATTCAAAATTGAGAACATGGAAATTGCTAGATATTTACTGTTTATCTGTGATTTGCTGTTTTTAAGTATTTGTTTAAATATATAAATGTACAAATCAATACGTACCCACATTTATAAAATGCAAAATAGGCCAGTTAAAATTCTGAGTATAACAGCTCACATAATGAACCCATTGCCTGTCTTTGCTCCCCAGAAAGCAGTTTGTGACACTTGAACATTTCCAGATCTGCATTTGAGAGAACATTTTTAGTTTGACAAGGTTGAATAATAATCCTATCATCAGTAGAAGTTACATAAAGTCATTTAATATTTCTTGTTTCAAGTTTTGCATATATGTATTATGGAAATAGATATTAAAATATAAAAAATACCATGGGTAAACATTGTTTCATTTCAAAATTTATATATATATATACATATGTCTGTGTGTGTTTGGATCATATTCACCCATTACCCTGTCTTATTCTCTTCCCAACGAGCAAGATAGTGTCCTTCTCATTAGTGTGTAGGTGTCTGTGTGTCTTTGTGTGTGGTTTTGTATGTTCATGCCTCATACATGCAGCTGTAAATTTTATATGCCCCTGATTAAAGTCATTTTCCTAATTCAGGCATAATTCCCTATATCATAAAAAGTCATAGTATTCCATCAATTACTTTCAGAATGTAAATAAAATTTCTCCTTTAAAATAAATATATTATTTGTTCATATTTTGCTTTTTCATTCATCTTACAAAGTATTTCCATGGACTAGACTTAATGGATGGATGATATTAATTTTATCTTTAAATGTTTTATATTCTGGCTTTCTGCTCAACTGTTATACCAATGTTATTTATCCTTACAGATGGGTAAATGTGAGATGGGTTAAGGGAGATATGCATGTTTTGAGAGCTTGTAGAAGAAAAGAAAAATGAGAGACAGATTTATGAAAATTAGACTGTTTCATTGTGTGTTATATCCACTGGATTCTGTGTTGCAATTTTAGACATTTTTTCACCATCAAAATTGACCATGCATAGTGCCTCAAATGCACTCACTGTTCATTCTTCCAGTGTTCATCCTCACTGATCAAGCAATGAGGGAGTAAATTACACACTAAGAATGGAATAGCACTATGAGTCCCGTTATGTTCTATGACATCACACATACAGTTAATGGATGGGATGAAATGTCAAAAAGGCATCACAACCCTAATGAAGCAATTATGACCCTGCATGGCTTATTATACACATGAATAGCTAAAATAGGACATAGATAGCTCATTCACCCTCTTGTTCTGCCTTTTTTCTATTTTCTTTCTTTCTTTAATATTATTATTAAAAAATTTCCACCTCCTCCCCTCCTCCCATTTCCCT
>LOJH01058445.1:0-11408 GCA_001685095.1 Ellobius talpinus
ATGGGAGGAGGGGAGGAGGTGGAAATTTTTAATAAAAAAATAAAAATAAATAAATAAATTTAAGTGAAACATCAAAAAAATTTGGAGTCAGGGGATTTTGTAAATACATTTTTACAATAAAATAAGACTCAGATTATCTAGAAAATTTTAGGTTTATACAACACAAATTTAAGGAGTCAGAAATTAAAATCTAAAAATCCAGCACTGGGGGCATCTAACCAACTATTTTAAAGTGTGATTTTAGAATTAGATCATCTAAGGTGGTTTTCATTGTGTCGTCTAGCTACAGGTATTGCTTACTTATGCTATACAATCTAGCATCTTCACTTGGATTTGCTGCCTGGATGGGATCACTGTATTTTATTCACTAACTTCTAGACAGCTGCAGGGAATAAAGACAGAGGCACACTGAAATGAAAATGGCTTACTCATGATTACTTACATTAAAGTGGGTAGAAGGGGAGATAGAGAGCCCAATGTCCCACATGAGATTGTGGCACTGATCTCATGACAGTTCATACTGACAGATGTGGGCAGAGGACACTAATTGTTGGCTGAATCTCACTTTCCTAGCTGTATCTGATGCTAAGCATAATCCAGGCCCCAACCCGCTCCTAGTATGTGGACTGGAAACGCCACTATTTTCATAGCCACCACAGACTTTTAAGTGTATGTCAGTCAGCATGGCAGAAAGAACCAAAAGGCTTCCTTAGTGCTCTCTATGTGGGCTTCCATTTCAGACTTCCGGTGCCCGACTGCTGCTCACCTTACCTCCTCCCAGCGCCCCGACTGCCGCTTACCTTATCCCCTCATCTGTAAATGGTGTTGGTCCACAGATGCAAAGGAACACTCTGGAGTTTTCTAAACTTCTTTGCAAAAATTCCGAGAGAAGAGCTGGTGACACATGCCCCTGTTTGCCATTCCATTCTGGAGAAGGTGCTGAGAGAACAAATTCAGTATCAAATCTAGGACAAGCAAAGAAAAGAGTTTTCAAAGTCTGTTATTTAAAACCTCTATTGCCAGAGTTCAGTCAGTAGTAAGGCTCCCTTCCCAAAGAACAGCTTAGCAAGACTGGATAGGCTCTATGTAAACATTTAATAAACACCTGCATGTGAATGCAGATTCATGAAGCACTGGCCTTGCTATGGATGAGGGCAATCTAAGGATTAGCTTTGCTGTGAAGGGCAAAGATCTATTTTTGGTTTTTGTTTCTTTTCTTGAATTTACTAGCAAGAGACTTCCCTGGGATCTCAGAGTCTGTCACACCGCTATTAATAATCTGTCCGAGTGTCACAGAAAGGAGCTATCTACAGGGACAGGCACTTTAATACCCACTCAAATCTGCCCACGATTGCCCTGGGACAATTGGACTAAAAAGCCTATTTGACTTCTTGGTCCTGGTGGTTCCAACTTGATCAGGCAGATGTAGTCTTGCTGCCCAGAGTCTAGTACTAACCCTGTGAGTGGTACTCATTCACTTGGTTGTGTGAGCCGGAACCTCAGTATTCCTCTTGGGAGGCTCCCCTGCCACAGTTTGCATACACCCTATGAGCAGCCCTGGCTCCGGCCTCCCAGCTCGGTCTTCACAACATGACACTGCCCACTCAGTCTTCCTTCTGTGATGCTCCTAAGAGCCCCAATCTTCTGCTCTTAGCTCACGCTCATGTCCACCAGCAAGTGCTATACTCATTGCTCTTTCACTATGTACTGCAGACACGGTGGCCTCTGCTCTTTCTTCACAGCCCCTACTTCAGGTGGCAAGCATGTAGCCCCCAAGGGAACTGTCTGTCCACTATTTCACTGTCCACTTTGCCTTCAGACCCGAAACTCCATGAAAGCAGGGATCATGTCAGCTTTAGTTACTGTATCCCTAGTGGCCAAAATACAGAAGCACTTAAACATTATGAAATCAGACATGTGGAAATTAGAGAAGGCACAGAGTTTAGGGAGCTAAAAGCTAGAAAACCGGAGTCCTGCCACACCTACTGTGTCACCATCTCGACAGACCCAGCTCACTGTGCTTCTTCAGGGACCGCCAAGCATCAGCCTAAGCCTTGGGAAGAAAGCTTTTTGGATGAGAATGTGAGAATAGACTGTGGCTGACACTGCTGCCTTAATGTCGCTGTCACAGTTGGGTCAGACTCCCAAGAACTGACAGGCCAGGCACAGCAACAGCAGACCAAGTAAGAGCACCAGGCAGAGATCAAGGAAGCAGCCTAGCCCTGCACACAGGCCCTGCTTCAAGGGCTTCCCAGGGCATTCACTGAACACGGCAAGGAAACTTCCCCATCAATCACAATCTCAATTCACCTCAGATCAGGCTTCAGTGCTTACCATCAAGGTTTCCACGTAAGTCTACACAGCAATTCTAACCCACACTACGTAGAACTGCCTCCCCAAACACAGGGATAAGCACACCCACTTGAAAACCCCAATTCAAAATGTTCAAACATCACCCAGTCAGTGAAGTCTATGCAAACACTGGGAAACCCTCAAGTTCTAAAATTGGAGAACTTCTGGTTCCAGGCATTTTGGATTTGGGAAACTGAACTGGCCTCTTGTTTCACTAAAACACTGTTACTATCTTTTATCCAAATGCCTTTTTGCCATACTGAATTAAAAGCTAAAGATGGCTGGATTTCCAATGATTCTTTCATTACAATACAATTGCTATTATATAAATTCAGAGTAAATAGGCTCTAATCTGCAATGGATACCCACTCATATACTAGTGTGCTGTTTTAAGAAGGCTAACCAGTGGCATCGTCTCTACAAGCACCTACTTGACCATGGTGAGGTATGAGCTCCCTAGGAAACAGCGTACACTTCTGCCTTCCGTACTTACTCCCAGACTGTTCCTTGCCTACAGTCTGGTACCCAATGAACACAATGAAAAGGAAGGCAGCATGGATCATGTAAGGTCACTGTTAAGGGGCTGGTGTCCTGGATGAGAAGAGAGCTTCACCCAGAGTGGGAGCAAGTCCACATCTCTTTCTCACAGGAACAGGATCACTGGGCTGCGTGGGCTGGGGCCATCTGCAGACAGCACAGATATTCACAATGATGCCTGCTCTTCCCTCGGGCATAGAAGCAACCTGCCCTTTGTGAGCTGCCAGGCAGTCTTTTCTTTCTTGCTTGATTCCAGTGGAAAACTAAAGGTACCAATGCCATCAAGAGATGCTGCTGGAACACTCTGTGCTAAGGATTCTGTCAGGAGGTTCCCGGCCTAAGGACACTATCACCCATGACTCGTCAGTACTTTCATCCTAAGTAGTCAGGGGAGTATGGAGAACTTCTCACCATGACAAACAGCAGAGGCTGCTTAACTAAATTAGGGCATGTTCACATGACAGAGCACAATGCTACTATTATTAAAAATCATGGTATAATACAGGGCTTTCCCAGTCCACACTTCTAGCATTTTGAGCTGTTCCTGGCCTTTAATAACTACATGTCAGTAGCCCCTCTTTCTCCAGTTGTGACCATCGGAAAGAAAAAAAAGTCTCTAGGAGCTAGAGAGATGGCTCAGCAGTTAAGATAAGAACACTTTCTGCTCTTGCAAAGGACCTCCTGTTTCCCCCAGAACCTACATGGCAGTTCATAACCATTTGTACTCCAATTCTAGGGGAGCTAATATAATGAAGTATACTTACATATATGCAAAACACAATACACATAAAATAAAAATAAATAAATCTTAAAAACAGTAACATCGAACCCTGTCTCCAAATGGAAGCATCCCTGAGGATGACTGATGGGTGGGGGGCTCAGCATGACAGAACATATGCTGTAATCAGATACACTAAGTGAGGCTCACTCTACTGCTGCGTACAACTATAGGCAGGACTAAAAGCCAATCCTCTACACTGTAGCCTAAGCAACCCACACCCCAGTCATGAAGACCAAAACAAAGACACCTCATGTGCACAGGTGCATGCCCCTTGATGACAGTTAATCAGAATCAACCCTTAGCAACAGACTAAGGGATAATGCCTAGTCCTTCAAATAAATCTCTTAAAGTTTGTAAAATTTCTCTTTAAGGAACTTAACAATACTTCTGTCAAAAATTTACTGGAAACATTTATTTTAAACCCTACCCATGTCTATTTAAAATCTTTTAAATGCTTGAGAAAACAGGGGTTCTAGTAAGGCAAACCATTCTCTCCTTGACAGAGGGCCTCTAACCAATCCTAAACACCCCAAAGCATTGACATGATCCTCAGACTCCAGCTGTGTAGCGGGGCAAGCAGGACAGGTGCCATTGTTTGAGTCTGAAGATAAAGGCACAGGTCCATGAAGCTGCTTAAGCAATTTCTAAAAAAGAGTTCAAGTGATCAGGCTTTTAAATTAATTTTTAAATATTATTAATTTATGCATTTTGGGGGTTTGTTTGCTGTTTGTTTTTTGAGACAGGGTTTCTCTGTGTGGCTCTGGCTGTCCTGGAAATCACTCTATAGATCAGGCTGGTCTTGAGAACTTCACCTGCAATCCCAAGTGCTGGGATTAAAGGCATGTGCTACCATCCTCCTGGCTTAAGATTTACTTTTTTTTTATTTTCTATGTATGAGTGTTTTGCCTACATGTGTATACATCCATCAGGTGACTGTCGAAGAGGGCATGGATCCCCTGGAACTGGAGTTATGGATGGTTGTGAGACCCCCCCCATCTGAGTCCTCTGCCACAGCAACAAGGGCTCTTTCTCACTGAGCCATCTCTCCTCCCCCGTGGAACAGTAAGGCTTAAAGCTGAGGATATGGGAACTAGGGTTTGGTCTGCAAGCTTCCCGGTCAATGTTTCCCAGTATGAAAGCTTGGAATTTGGTGATTTGTATTTCCTGAATTCATCCTTAGCTGCCTCAGCAGAGTAAATATGCCTAGGTAGAGGCTTCAGCCAGGTTAAGAACAGTAGTGCTCCAAGGCTAAGCATGTTCAAGTCACAGCCTTAACTTATGAGCCACTCATTAAAGGAGACAGAGGATTATGGGAAGTAACAGAGAACACAACAAAGAGCCAGTCAAAGACCTGCATCCTCAGTCCTAGGGATGGTGGCACCTAAGGGTATTCGGGCTTTTCAAGGACTGGTAACTTGATTTTTATGAGACTATATGAACATAAATAATCATCTCAGATATTCTTACAACTTAGAAGTCCCTGACATTCTGAGACTAGATGATTGCAGAAATGCTTCAGAAAGTATGGTGGCCTGTCTAGCTCAATGTTCTCGAATTTGTACTGCTTGTAGCTGACCTTGCTTTGCAGTTTTTCTTCTTTCTGTAATGACACAAGCTCTTGCCATGCTATTCCTTCTCCCTGAGTTAGGCTTGACAAAGATCTGCTTTCTATTGATAACACCAGCATAAAAAGAAAACCAGTTACAGGGTTATTAACACCCACTAACCCCGTCAGCTAAAACTGAAAACTGCTGCTGAAACAGTGTGCAACGGCCCCTGTCCAGGCAGAGACGGCTCACTAGAGGACCAGGAACCCCACAACGGCCCCTGTCCAGGCAGAGACGGCTCACTAGAGGACCCAGGAACCCCACAACGGCCCCTGTCCAGGCACAGAGATGGCTCACTAGAGGACCCAGGAACCCCAATCTGAGTTAACAGGTGCAATACCTTTTATCTTTAAATGCCAATTTCTCTAGTTCGCATCTCCAAATTATATCATCCTCTGTTTTATTGAAGAACATCAATTTCACCTTCCTTAAAAGGAAAAAAGGAAAACTCATTAAATGTAAATCATTATTACATTTAAAATATGCACAAGTGGAGATGTCCAAAGGAACTTGGTGACTGCTTTTAGGTAGCCCAAATTATAAAAACATGAAATGAGACAGAGGAACCCAGCAATATAGTCAGTAGGAGGAGCAGAATAACAGATGCCAAGTGGGGCTATGAGAGCAGATGAACACCTACCCACGGACAATGAATGCCTTGCACTAAAAAGCCTCCCGAGTAACAGTAATCAGAAAGAAGGGAACGTACCTGAGACTGGACATGCAAGTCAAAGCGTAGTTCAGCACATTAACCATCGGTGTGAAGCCTGTTCCAGCTGCCAATAAAAAGAGATCTTCTACTTCTTGGAGTTTAGATAGTTTAAAATTACCCTCGGGACTGCTTACAGAAACAAAACCTCCTAAACAAACAAATGAAATAAATAAAATCAGAAAACAAAACAATACGAAAAAGCAGGAAGGGAAACAGAGACAGAGCACTGATGAGTGACAGGATGGACATTTGACCTGTGAATGCCACATCAGTCTCTACAGAGTCTGAGAGAGTTTCAGAGGCAATCATCAGATAGCCAAATATGTTGGGATTCTATGGCGATAATCAGACTAAGGAGTAAGTAATACAAGGTAGGAAGGGAATAGATATTTGCTATTTACACACTGGTTAGTAACCACAGGGCCCAGCTGGGCAGGAGAGACTGGAAACAAATGTATTCCAGAGCCTAACATTGGCAGTGCCATGACTTCTCCAGTAAGATTTGAAAACATCTGTCAGCTGAAACGAGAAGAGCCATCATGAGCTTAATTCCTATGAAAACAGCAAGATCAGAAAGCAACTGTTCTTGGGCAGTTGCCTAGTTTCTGTGGTGGTCGGCTGACAGGACTGTCCACACCTCTCATATAAGAACACCGCCACCAGGGTACATTCAGAAATCTCCAACATAACTTGAAAAATGAAAAACAAAACTGTTCCTTATTTTGAAGTTATTTAAATACTGTATCTTAAAATGTTTGGGTGCTTATAATTTCTTCGGTTTTCCACCACAAGATAGTAATAATAGTCAAGGAACAATCAAATACAGGATTTCTAAAGTGCCTTTCAGAAGTAACATAAAGACTTCAGTGACAGGCCACCCTGCTGCCCCACTGTGAGCTGATGCTGACAGACAAAGAGGAAGAACATTTTTGCCATTAAGGCAAAAAGGAATCAAAAGGAGATAGGGAAAAGTGAGAAAACACAGAGAAAGGGTCAGAAACAAGAAGGAAAGATTTTGCATCTTCAGATACATTATAATCTGTTATCCAGTCTTTCCAGGTTCGTTTCCTGAAAGCCTAGAATGTGCCAACTGTCAAGCTAGGACCTGGAAATAAGGCACTTTCTACCTGTAAATGTCAATTTTATGAACACGCTGTGTGCTCCTCTTAAAACAGCATGAGCAACTGTTCTTAAGTGATTCCGAGAAGGAGGGCTTCATAATGGAAGTGCCCATCTGTTGAGTCTTTGCAAAGGAAGGGCTGATGGATATTCTAGATGAAGATCCTATAGGAACCTAAGAATGAGGATACCAAACTGAGGCTGCAGGGAACACAAAAGCTAGAGCCTAGCAGCCCTTGTAAGCCCTGCAGGGAGTTAACAGTACAGGTAAAGAAGATCTGCTAGAGGCTTCAAAGCTGGGGAGCAACAAAAGTGAGTCTATTCTTAGAGGAACTGGAGAAGCTGCTGGGATATGCATGAAGAGAAAGACACCAGTTAGAGCCATGTGAGAGATTAGTTAGGGGACAAAACAGAAAGGATGGAGGCATGCTTTCAGAGCACAGGGTTGGGAGGAAAGATGACAGCAAACCTTGTGGCTGACTGGATTGGGGGAATGAGCAAGTCTCCAGAGCAGGGCAGAGATGAACAGAGATGCTGCAAATGATAAAGATGGAGGACATGGAGTACCAGACAAAAGAGGAGACAAGCTGAGTTTAAGGTGCATAACAGACTCCCACATGGAGATAACAGAGGATCACTCACTGATTCAATCTACAGTACAAACAAGGCTGCAAATCAACATTACTAACCAATCTGAAGACGATCAAGCTCTGGTGTGAAGAGTCCATCAGGATAGATTTTGATCAGAAAGTAGATGTATTTATTTGGGGGAGGAACTGGTTCTCTAAAGCCTGAGAGTAAGGAGGCAGACACGGGTGTGTATGGCTTTACTATTTCTGCACCTGGAAAAAAAATCAAAACAAAGAAAAGTATAATACTTAAAAAGCTTTTAATGAAGATAAAACATAAAAATTTTATGATGCTATCAGTGTATGTTTAAAACTAATGTATATATACCTTTAATAAGATGCCTCACATCCATGTTTTAATTCAAGGATATAATTTTTAACAAACCAATGCTTAACCATTATACAGACTTTTTGTAAATTTTTGTAAAATTAAGTATGGTCTATAATAATGAATCCAGACAGACATATAACTTGTGAAGCAAGCCACAATAAAATGGCATCAAAGTTTTCCATGGAGATGTAATTTTAATAAAAACAGACCAATTCCAATATAAACCACACACTTAGCAACAGCTAGTGGTCAACAATGAGAGTACTAGAGAAAGAAAAGGAGGCATTTCACTACTAATTTCATATATTTTAGATTGTTTTAATGTTCTAAAATTATTATTTTGGCAGCTGAATGAAAGGAATGATAATCTAATTATGTCATGAAAGTTTTATTTGTAAAAGTAAAATGATTTGATCAAGTGCTAAAGAAAAGAGTCACGAAACATTTGAAAGACCACGATTTCATCTGTGGCTCTAATTATTTCCTATGTAACTTAAAGCTCACTGGCTGAGAGCTATGCTAAGGGAGACAGCAGCTCCTGGCAGCAGTCTGCACTAGTGATGATGAAGAGCCTCATGGCACCATCACGGAAGAACACCTATACCAAGTCCCAGCAAGGAGTCTATAAGACAAACACAGACTGAAGTAAGGATCCTGCAGCTTCAAGAGGGCAAGAAATGTTGGCTATCAGTAAGAACTGGAGTAATTGAAATAAGTAAATGAAGAGATTTAGGATGAAATAAGGGAAAAATAATCCACATGGCAAGGAACATAGTTTTGAACACCTTGAACTGGTAGCATACATAAGGAAACTATGTGCAATTATTCACTTGTTTTGAGTTTTATAGACTCAATCTCCTGAGTGGCACAGCCCCTGGGAGATACCAAGGACACAGGTCTGTTTCTAGTGATACTCCCTGTAGGGACCACTGTGTGCTCACTCCCTGCTCCAGGTTTTCAGTAGCAAAGCCACAGTCCTCACACTCCTGCAGCCACAGTCCCAGAGGCTTCCTGACATTAAAGCCAGGTGTCCAAAAAGGCCAGTAACTTAGACAACTGTACAAAATAACATGTCCCCCACTCCACCCCACCACGGCTCTAATCCCCTTACCTGTGACACTGAGTTTGAGGTAAACATGGTGCCCAACTGGCACCTGAAGATGAGTACTTGGAGGCAGCATCAGACAAAAAAGCCTTGTATCATGAGTAACATCTTCCTTGGAAATTAGCTGGCACCTTCTGTAGGACAAGCCTAGAAGGCAACACGATTAGGTCACTAGTGAAACCCATACTCCACTCTGCTCTTCAAGAACTCCAGTCTCATTATAGTGCGCACAGCTCTAAAACTCAGTAACTTTACAAGACTATTTTATTCTAAGATATTTTGTAAAACATATGAACACATCTATAATTTGAAAAATAGAGAATGAATAATAGTCAAATAAAATGAGTCTTATCTCTTCATACCTGTGACAGCACATTAAAAACATGTCTCAAGAAATTAAAACCTAATTTCTTCTTATACATAGTTTGTAAGCAACTCCGTATTTTAGGCTTTGTATTTACAATGATATTGATTGTACATATAAAAATATTTGGTTACATTCTCAAGTTTTTTTTTCTTTTCCAACGAAAAGGTTTTAAAAGTTGAGTACTTGGAATTTAACAGGACTCTCACTGTCAAGTAGGCTAACACCACACTCTGATGAAAGAAAACTATGTTATTTCCTTAAGTGTCTTTCGGCCATTTGACTTTCTTCTGTTGAGAATTCTCTGTTTAGTTCTGTACCCCATTTTTAAAATGGATTATTTAGAATTTTGATGTCTAATTCCTTGAGTTCTTTTTTTAATGCTTCTTTCGGCTTTACTATTTTTTATGTATTTGAAAATAAAATTGGAAAGACATTTCAGCTAGAGAAAAGCAATATTGTTTTATAAAGGATTTTATGTGACATGAGTACTTATATGACTTTATATTTTATGAAGAATAGACAGGAGAATGTTTGTGAATAGACTAATAATTATGATCAAATGATGGCAAGGCAAGGAAGGGAATATCACAATGCCCATGTGCTCAGATTCTCTCATGCCTGTCTGTACAGGAGCATGTTTCCTAAAAAGAAGCAAAAACATTCCTGAAATCCAGAAGACACACTTTCATAAACTAGAAAGGAACAAACCATTTTATTATTTTTTAAACAATCTTCTTTTATTTTACATACTAATCACAGTTACCTCTCCCTCCCTGTTTTCTTCTCCCTTTCACCCCCCATTCAGTCCTCAGAGAGGGTGAGGCCTTCCATGGAAAATCACCAAAGTCTGTCACATCACTTGACACAGAAATATTTTATGGTCATCTTGTTCACAGGAATTTGCTGCATTCAACTGATATTTCTAGTTCTTTTTTTTTTATTTGGTAGGTGAGGGCTTTTCTATTTTTATGACTCCCAGTAAGATAGAAACTTCTAGTTCTGTGGTTGTATAAAAGAAATCCATAAATGAACAATTGAGTGGAATAGACAATTCACAAAAGAAGTTCAATTGACTTAAGAGCACACACACATATTTTTAACATCAGAAGCAAAACGCAAAGAAAACTTACACACACACAAACTCACACATATACACTCAGACACACAGACACTCACAAACACACTCACACACACACACAAACTCACACACACTCATGCACACACACACAGACACATTCTCTCTCTCTCTCTCACACACACACACACATATTAGTATTAGACTTCATCCTTCCTTGCTTTCACTGATTTCATGTCATGGTCATTTTTAATGAATAAGACTGATTCTCAATATAGACTTTCGTTGCATTTTGTTCCTTGAGTTTCCTATGTATTTTGGACATCAGTCCTTTGATGTGGCGTTGGTGAAGATCTTTTCCCATTCAGTAGACTGCCTTTTTGTATTATTGACTACGTCCTTTGCTTTACAGAAGCTTCTCAGTTTTAGGGGGTCCCATTTATTTATTGTTGTCCTCAGTGTCTGTGCTACTGGGGTTACATTTAGGAAGTGGTCTCCTGTGCCCATGTGTTGCAGTCTACTTCCTACTTTCTCTTCTATCAGGTTCAGTGTGGCCAGATTTATATTGAGGTCTTTAATCCATTTGGACTTGAGTTTTGTGCATGGGGATAGATATGGATCTATTTTCATTCTTCTACATGTTGACATCCAGTTATGCCAGCACCATTTGTTGAAGATGCTTTTTCTTTCCATTGTATAATTTTAGCTTCTTTGTCAAAAATCAAGTGTTTATAGGTGAGTGGATTAATATCCAGGTCTTCAATTCAATTCCATTGGTCAACCTCTCTGTTTT
>LOJH01058447.1:0-11407 GCA_001685095.1 Ellobius talpinus
GTTGTTATTTCGGGGTATAAGCTAGCCGTGCAGGAGCTGGGCCGGACGAAAAGCCCACTGCTCCTTTCACTACAATAACTGGTTTGGTAATATAACCCAGGCTGGCCTGGAACTTGCCATGTAGCTAAGACTGACTTCCAGTCAGGCTCCTCCAGACTCAGCCTCCAGGCTCTGGGACTACAGGTGTGAGCATCATACCTGCTGAAGATGCTGAACATCCTACTAACATTAGCATTCCAGTGTCCAGAAGAGAGTGGGCAGGTCAGATGGTACCACATGGGAATCAACCATCTCTTTCAATAAATACAATCTGTGCATCTATACCAGCGCCTGTCAATCAAATGAAAGGAAACTGGAGAAAGGAAATTAATGAACAAAATGGCTGCCAAACACCAATGTCTGCTGTTTGAGCTCGGGACTTGTCACAGGTTCGCGCTCTGTGCTCTCTTTGCCTACCAAAGCCAGCTTCTGCTGTCCATGGTATCACCGGACAGAGAGAACATCAGGCAGCTGGTATCGAGTATGTGAAAGAAACCCATAAGATCAGAGAAGGCTTCCTGGAGGTGTCACAGGCCAGAATATGAGACAGACATATTCGACCCTGAGTTCAACCTCTCCCCGTGCCACAGGGGGCAGACATGGGATGCAGTGGCACCCACAACTCCAGTTTTTTCTAAACGATAGCAAAGACGTTAGTGGATTTGATGCTGAAGTCTCCCCAAGGCTGAGCTCATGACAGTGTGTCAACTGTCTTGAGATGGATCTCTGGGCAAAATGACTCTGTACTGGAAAGCCCTTTCTGTGCCGTTTACTGACTCGAGAGAACCCGGTGCTCCTCTCTACTCTTGCTCAGTACATGAAGCACCAGGCCTGTATGCAGGGCACAGGGAAAAAGAGCAGAGGTTCTGTCTCTGGCTTTGTATGGACACAGCTCCTTTTACAGCCCAACTTCTCTTTGGAAAACTAGCCATTTTAGATGGGGGGGTCTCACCACATCTCTCAACTCCAAGCAGGAGCTTTGTCCATCACGTTTGAGATTGTGACAAGGGGGCATCCCTGGGTACTGCAGTTCCACACAGATACCTGAGAGTCATAGCTTCAGAGGCCGGTATAGGGCAAAGACAGGGTTGGTGCAGAGATTTGGGAACAGGGTCACCCCATTCCTGCCTCTGTCACTTATGTGCTGCTGGGCCTTAGGACGCTCACTGTCCCTGAGCTCTAGTTTCCAGGCCTATATGCATTTCACATAGGGCTTCACAGGATGTACACAACGAGAAAATTAATAGAAAGCCATGGTTGTGTGTGGCAAGCTTGGTATGAAATACCATGGCTTAGGGTGCTGAGGCACTCTTTAGTTTTTAAGAGCTGGAACTGGACACAGTGCTACCAAATGTTCATAAATGTCACCACCTTTGAGCATCACAAAAAGCAACACTAGAGTGTTATGACTGTTTCTGGTATTGGAGGGGACAGGCACAGAGAGGTCAAGTAACTTGCCCAAGGCTACACATCTAGGAAGATCAAAGGACACGCCCCCTGACTGCCTATCCTTTTCTCTTCTTCCCTCACCCCACTGTCTCCATTCCCATTTCTCTCTCCCACTCCTGTCCTTAACTCTCGGGCTCTCTAGCATGGTACATGCATAAAGGGATGAATGAGCAGTGTTTGTCTCACATGTGCTTCTGATCTCCAGGAAGGTTTGCACAGGCCCAAGGATGGGCTGTGAGGAAGGTACATCAGCTCCACAGATGGCCTCCACATGGGAATGAGGTGCCAGGAGCATGGGAAAGGTTCAGTGGGAGCAAGAAGTGATCCCAGCTCCACCTGCTGCCTGATTTCACACAGAGCCAACACAAAGGTCACCAGCTGGGCAGGACCCACTCACCCTGCTCACCCACCCCCCAGGCTTAAGTGACACGCTTTGCCTTTGCACACAGACGCTGAAGACTAGGACTCCACAGACTGTCTGTGGGGCCAGACGTCAGCCCTGACACTGGAAAGCCAGATGGCCTTGGTCAAATCACTTCACCTTCCTGTGCCTCTGCTTCCCCATCTGTAAAGAGAGATAATAGTAACATCTCTGCCACAGGCCAGAGAAGAGGTATGGAGCAGGAAGGAGGACCACACCCTCATGGAAAACTTAACCATGGCCAATGCCCATGACCTGTGAGTGGGTGACATGGCATGAGAGGGCCCTGCTGAGAGGGGAATACCACATTTCCTAAGGCAAAGTGGAAACTGTTTCCTTGTTTTGCTTGTAAGGCATGGCCACATACACATGTCAAAGGGTGCAGATGCCTCCAGAGGCCTGAATGGGCAGGGTGAGGGAGTCTGGCCTGGAGCCTAGAGCAGAAATATTACTGCACTGATATTATGACTATTTCTTAAAGATTCTTCACTACTTTGGAAGATTATGACGCTTTCTCTTTTGCTGTACTTTGTTTCCCAGAGACAAGGTTACACTGCGTAGTCTCGGCTGGCCTCTAACTCTTGGTCCTCCCATGGTCCTTTGCTGTGTAGGCTACAGCAGTCTGATGCAGGGTGGATGAGTCCCCCAATGGTTTCCACTGGTTCCTCTAACAAACCTGTCACCAGAAGGTCCTGTTGGCTCCTCCAGCACTGGCCTCCTGCAGCCAACTCCTCTCCCTTCCTAACTACCCCAAACACAGTGCCCTGGTGTTAAGGGACTAGTGACATTCTTCCTGTAAGTCTGCCAATGCCTAGATGACAGAGCCCACTAGGTCACTTAATTTCCCTGTACCTGGCACAACATCCCAGAATCTGGGACATATGCTACAATAGCCTCACGTCCTTTGAGAGGCCACCGGCTCTATTTTCACACGTCCCTCTTGGGAGGGACTGGGAGCTGCATGGGGCGAGCAGCAGCAGAACATATCTGGTGAAGCACCACTGTCTTCCCATGTGTCTTTAACGAGCATTTGACGGAAAGTTGGAAGGAATGTACCTTGCCTCAGAGCCAAGTGAGCACTCAGAAGGGCCTGTGGTTCTTGGTTCTCATCTGCTCACTGAACTGGAACAGACAGAATCAGCACCCAAGCCGAGACTCTGCAGAGGCTTCCTGTAGTCGGTAGCCACATACATGGCCTAGTTTGCCTGGCCTCTTACACACCCTGAAAAACCCACCCAGCAGGAGGGGGAAGAAGAGCTGCCTCAAGCTGACCAGCAAGTTTTCTGCTGTTAGAATTCAGTTTGAGAAATTCCTGCTGAGACTCACTGCCTCACAGTCACCACAGACACTGTCACCAGTGACGGCACTGTGTGGGAAGGTATTTTATGTTCATGTGGCACATAAAATAGACTGTGTGGCCTAGTCCCTGAAGGCTACTCACACCAGGCCACTCGGGAGTGAGTCAGTTAACAGCCAAGGCTCACAGTGATTACGTGTCCATGACTCAGTCACCCCAAAGATGTCATGTATGGATTCTTCTT
Source organism: Ellobius talpinus (assembly GCA_001685095.1). Taxonomy (NCBI): domain Eukaryota; kingdom Metazoa; phylum Chordata; class Mammalia; order Rodentia; family Cricetidae; genus Ellobius; species Ellobius talpinus. The sequence goes on from LOJH01058447.1 coordinate 3,451, forward strand.
CATGGTCCAAACTCATGAGTGAGTTACCTTTGAAATACACACGTCAACGAAAAGATCCCAACAGGGTGACTTTTCTGGAGAATTTATATTCATGCTTTCTAGAAATCTTGCCATCAGGACACCAAAGCATATTCTAAGGTACTGGGCCCACATGAGTCTACATAAGTTTGGCCTTTAACTGGATTCAGTGAAGGCCCTGGCAGTTGACACCCTGACCCAGTCCCTCTCTTGGAAATTGAAGGAATTGCCCAAATAGTCCACGTCCTTCAGTCAAAGTGGACTAAAGGGGATGAGTGTAAGCCTCAACCTCATGTGAGGTCAAGATCACCGTCCAACCAGTCATCAAGAATGACATGGTGGATGTCAGGGATGAGCTGTGGCTGGTGGTAGTCAGGTCCTTGTGTCTTGACATCTGGTCACCACTTAGCTGGTCACTGGGCCGTGTTCACTTATGCACAAATAAGAAAGAGAAAGTCTGCTCTATAGACATGGGTATAGGAGGGAAAGACCCACTATACTGGAAGGTGTGGGGCTTCTCCTGCATGCAGAGCTCATGGGTGACCCACTACAGATGGGGGCTTCTCCTGTATGAAGGTGATTGCAAAGATGAAACCTACTCCCAGTCTCTGTTGTACACAGGGCTGACCCAGGATTGCCACTGCGCTTTCTAAATGATTGTGGTGGTGTGGATAGGAATGGCTCCCATAGACTCACATGTTTGAATGCATGGCCCATAGAGAGTGGCACGACTAGGAGGTGTGGCCTTGTTACAGGAAGTGTGTCACTGTGGAGGTGGGCTTTGAGGTCTCATATGCTCAAGCTACACTCAGTGTGGCTTACAGTCTCCTTCTGCCACCTGTGAATCAAGATGTAGAACTCTCAGCTCCTTCTCCAGCACCACAGCTGCCTGCACACTGCCATGCTTCCCACCATATCAATAATTGACTAAATCTCTGAACTGTGAGTCAGTCTCAATTAAATGTTTTCCTTTATAAGAGTTGCCATTGTCATGGTGTCTCTTTACAGAAACCCTAACTAACATAACAACTGAACTCCAGAAACCCTATTCCTCAGTCCTGACCCTCAGTTGGTGAGCTTGTTTCATGGGACTGGTGCTCTTGGTGGACTTTCCTCAATGAGGCTTATGAAATAGGGAAGGGAGAAGCAGGAGGTGGAGAAGGAGTGGATTCAGCCTCAGAGAACACTCTTAGTGATATAAGAGTGTGGTGGGTTGAGCTAGTTCCTAGAACTTTACATGCAAATGGCCTTGGCAGATGTAATTAAATTAGGGACCTTGAGTTGGGAGACCATTGTGGGTCTGGATGGTCCAGTGGCATCACAAGAGGAGGAGGGGTCTAAATTAGAGAAGACACGATGATGTAAGAGATGAAGGGCCAGAGTAGCAAGGCTACTGTCTCTAATGGGAACCACGAGCTGAGAATACAGTGTCCTGGTTGGCCGCCCATGCTGAGAACCAACCTTACAGGGGGTCCTTGTCAATGCCATCCCTTCAGGTGCTCAAGGGTCCTGCACTGCCCACATCTACCTAGATGTTTAGTATTCTGTAGCTGTACAAGTGCCTCCTTCCCACTTGATTCTGAATGGTTCCAGATGGCTATACCCTGGAATCATCCATGGAGTTAGTGATGTCACTACAGGTGAGTGACACTAGGTAAAGATAAGAGACCTGGTGATGCACTGGGAGCACAGTGGTTTTCAAGCTCTCTCAGCAGCCTGCATTGCAGACAAGGTAGTAGAAATGTCTCCACTCACTAACAGGAGGCTATGGATGAGGCCAACTTCTGGCACAGTTGACTGAGCACACTGAATCTGCCTTCTTCAGTCTCACCCAGTCCTTTGCATGGTGATTAATGACATGTTTCCAACAGAGGCCATTCTGCCTTCATAACAGAAGTAGACATAACACAAGAGACCTCTCTAAAAATAAGTCTGGTCCACCATCACACATGTGAATGAGTGTCATGACAGCAGTGACTGCAACCAGAGAAAATATTGGATCAGAACAGCAGTCAGCAAGTATAACCAACTCAGATGCCAAATTATTCTCTGTGTGTGCATATATGGACATCTGTGTGTAGGTTGTGTGCACTCCTGTGCATGTGTATGTAGAGGCCAGAGCACAACCTTGAGTCTACCTTGGTTTTTGAAACAGGGTCTATCACTGACCAGGAGCTAGCCAATAAGCTAGGCTGGCTAGTCAGTGAGCTGTCTCCATAGCATGGGATTACAACTATGTGTGACATTACAGGTATGTGTCACATTTCTAAGTAGGTGCTTGCTGGGCAGTTGAACTTGGGTCCTTAGGCTTGTATGGCAAGCACTGTTATGATTGAGCCAGCTCTCCAGATCCCCCAAAACTGTTTTAGTTTTGTAAATTGTCTGTCTGTGTGTGTGTGTGTACACATATGCACATGTGCTCATGTGTGAACACACATATGGAAGCCAGGAGACCTCCTTGTCCCTTAACATGGGTTCCAGGACTAAACTCAGCATCACAGACTTGTTCATTTACCCCTAGGCCCTCTTACTGGTCTGTTTTTAAAAACAGTGTTTAAAGGTCACAGCTTCACCTGCCTGTGTCTGCACTGTGTCTGATGCATTCACACAGCACACGCGATGCTGAGTGTTCCTACTGGAAGGGCGTAGCCCACTGTGCCCAGCACACTGGCTCTCTGGCACTTCACAGTTAGGTATCATGATGAAATAAGGGAAACCCGCCCACAGGAAGACGCCCTTCCCTTAGGTGGCCACTTTCTCCACTGTTTTTTCTAACATTGCAGGTTTTCTGTGGTGAGTGTGGTCTTTGAGGACAGACCAAAGTGCAGTATTTACGTGGCCCCTAGATGCATACCTTGTTTCCGATGGCCTTTTTGGGTGGGAAGTTGTAGGCTCTTACTTGCGGGAATGTGCTCTGCAGCTGGTGATGCAATGCCCGGAACTCAGTGTACCGCCGGTACACGTTCCACTCGTCGTCCCTTATCCGGATGTAGATCTGCCAATGAGGGAGACAAGAAGACAGGCTGAGTCTGAGCTCCTAAGGTCATCCTCACAACAGTGGTTGCTGCATCACTCTGTCCACACAGGGGCCACATTTGCCTCACACCACTGGGCACCAAGTACCTGGCACAAAATGGTGGTACTGACGGCACCAACTGACACCAGAACAGGGCAGTGAGGCATGTGGCAGGAGAGCCCAATTGCATAGTATGTCCCCACCAGGCTGAGGGACAGCAGGGATACAGCTCCCTGTTCACACTTGAGCTGCCCTTGAGTGACAGCATGGATGCATCTCCCTGGTCACATATGTGGCTTTCAAGCTGCCCCATGGACACAAATTCTGTAGGCCTGGGGTCATGCTGACCACCACATAGTAGGTCAGCACATAGTAGGGGAGTTCATTTAAGACAAAGGGAAGTGAGGTCAAAATCTTTTAGACTGCTGAGGGGCCCAGCAGAACACAAGGCCACACCCAGGTGGCTTAAGCACATGCAGTGACATAGCTTTATCTCAGCCATGTCCGAAGAATACTCAAGATGCTGCTAGGACACAGCACAGCTACTCGGTAAGGAAATCTGAGAAATGGGAGGCTTGTTTTAGTTTTTTGAGAAAAGTTTCCCCATGCATACCTGGTTGGCCTGGAACTCACTGTGTAGACCAGGCCAAACTCAACCTCACAAAGATCCTACTACTCTGTCTGCTGAGTGCTAGTATTAAAGGTGTGTGCTACTGCTCCAAGATGAAGTGTTGTAAAACCTAAGAATCATAGAGAGGGCAAAGTCTCTGCACAATGACTATTGTACTTCATCACATGAAGCAAGGGTCCCTACATCTTCAAGACCTATTTACAGACCAATGGCAACAAACGCCTCTACTGTAAGTCTCACAGTCTGATGGCATTCTTTATAATATATGTTTAGAAGCCAACTCTTTTTACTCAGCAGAAGCAAGAGCATGCTTACTACCCTGCTACAAGGATGCTCGGCTACTGTCCTTCTCTCCCCTACAGGCAGCCACACGCAGTTCTATAGGCCCCGTGTTTCTGCCCAGGACTTTCCAATCTGTCTCTAGTGCAGACCTCAGACATGAGGGGCAGCTCCAGTGTGCATCCGTACATTCTTTAAGTCTGAAGCCAGGCCCTAAGCCCTAAGCCTAAGCTTTCTCTTAGGCTTTTACTGATCCATCTTCAGGAGCAAAGGCAACAGCAAAACATGATGCCTTTGTCTCTCATGCTGCCTGCAAGCTGCCAGGCCAAGTCCGGAACAGTCTCCAGGAGCAGGGGATGAGATAAAGCTGATGGCTGAGAGTCACAGGGCAGAGTAGGCTCTGGGGTTCCTGTTGTATCCACATTCCTGCCTTTGCTGGTATCCAGAGTGCATTTCTGGTGGCCACTGTTGCTATGCCCAGAGGCCACTGATAACCAGGGGAACAAGAAGAGTGTCAAGGCTCCATGGGTCATCCATGATAGGCTCACCTCAGCACCTCACAGAGATGTAGCTGGAGCTCTCAGCTCTGAAATGAGCCTCTGAACTCAGTGAGTGGGAGGCCCAAAGTTGAACAGAAATGACCAACTCCAACCAAACACAAGAGCACCACTGAGAACTGCAGCACTGAGTACCTGTCATGGGCTGGTGTTACACCAGGTACATACATCTTCCTCTTGTCCTCAGGCTAAGTTGAAAGGCAGATGGTGGGAATGTATCCTCTTGAGATAAAGCAATGGACTCAGAGAGACAAAGTCACTTGCCGGGGGAAATGGGAAAATGAAGAATGTGAGCCCAGAGCTGTCTTCTCTCCAGTGTCCCATGTTTTCTGCCTCCATGCTCTGAGGCAATGGCTGGGGCTCACAGGGGCCTCTGGGACCCCAGACTAACAGTGTGGCATTCAATATGACCTCCAAGTGTTCTCCTTGACAGAAAAGTTCTCACACTTCACCCTCAGACCTAAGGATCTAATATGATGGAATAAAAATCCTCCATGTTAATAACACCTGATCCCTAACAACCTGTTCAGCATCCAAACCTGGGAAACTTGAGGTGCAGATGATTTGCTCATGAATTCTACACCACAGGACTAAGCATGCATATACTGAAAACTGTTAGGGTCATTCATTCATTCATTTATATACTTATTTTAAAGGGCTCCTCCCCTCCCATATAAGTCTGACTGGCCCACATTTCTCATCTTGAACCATGAAGACAATAACTCCTTGGAGGGAATGAAAAGCCATACAACCAAGCTCCCCTTTAAACAATGGATAAAACCATATATCTCTTGACCCAGAAGAAGGAAATAAAATCAGTGGGTGCTGCTGGGGTTGGCACTCAGGCTCACTATCTTCTGCCTGAAGGGAAAATGATTTTGTGGAACAATTGTTTTGTACACTGTGAAGATGTGTCACTCTGGTTGGCTTTAGAAAGAGCTGAATAGCCAATAGCTAAGCAGGATTTCCAGGCACAGAGGATGCTGGGAAGAAGAAAGGCAGAGTCACAAGCAGATACAGAAGAAGAAGGATGTGCATGCAGGAGAGGTAACAGCCACGAGCCAGATGACAGGATATAGATTAATATAAACTGGTTAATTTAAGTTCTAAGAGCTCGCTAGGAACAAGCCTAAGCTACTGGCTGAGCTTTCATAATTAATAAGAAGTCTCCATGTCATGATTTGGGAGTGGGTTGGCTGGTCAGAGAAAGACTTGCTACAAATGGTGTCCAATGTGAAGGCAAATATTTCCACATAAGACCTGGAAAAGCTTTTTAAAAAGTTTCCAAACATACAAAAATGGAGCCAAATGCAGCTTCCTGGTCCTGCAGTCTCTCATGCAGGTCTTGGTACAGAGATGTGTCTCCCAGCCACAGCCTGCAGGCTTAAGCTGCCAATGTACCATGAGCTAAACTGTATGGAAGTTTTAGGTTTTGCTCATGCAGACAGAAAAGGCTACAGATACACAGTAAAGCAGATCCAGCAGAAAAAGAAACTCTAAACAGGTTATAGTGTGTTTACAAAATATGTGTAGACTTAAAAAAAAAGAAAATGGATATAGGCATATATAGAAAAAGTAATTTATAAATAATAAGATAAAGTCTTTAAAGAAAAAATAAAATAATATAAAAAGGATACACCACATAAAAATGGAAAATACACAGAGTATGGATCAAGTATGATATTATATTGACTTCAATTTTTTTGATTGTTGATGAGCAACAATAGCTGCTGAGAGACATTTGATTATGAAAACATGCCAGATTAAACCACCCTATATATTTTTAAAATGTTTTCACTTCAAAATGGAAGTCAAAAAATATGTTACATTGGGGAAGACATTATGCTTTTGTTTCCACGAGAAATGAAAGGCTGTGGATTCATCCAAAGTTGACAGAGATCAGATGTGATCAAGGAAGACCCCCTGAAAATCTTGGCTACAGACATAAAGAAATAAACATTAAAAAAGCCACAAGACAGGTGATTATACTTTACCTGCTCAAACATAAAACAAAAATTCATCTTTGTTTGGCTTGTGTACAGTGCAGAGTCCATACTTATGTTAATGCAGAGATGCACGTTACCTTTAGAAGTTTATGTGTTTTCAGAGCAACGGAATGAGATACCAAGGAAAATGGGTAGCCCAGGTGATCCAGTATCTCAGAGAGTCTCTGTTGCAGTTTCCCCAGAGTTTGGCATTCAGAACAGCTTCAAGACTGCTGGCTGAGATGGTCCAGCCTCACAGACTATTCTAGTCAGGACCACAAATAAGTCTTGTGCTTCCCCATTGCACAGAGACTGAACAACAAATGCTATGGTTAGTTTTTCCAGGATTTTACCATTATCTCAATCTTCTCAGGTTCCATAAAGATGCTGTCACCCACAGTCAACAGGAAGCAATCTGGAGAAACAACATCCACATTCCCAAGAGGTGAGGTTAATGGTTTTTGGTCATTTGGTGGGTTATGGATATTTGTCATCATTTAGGAGGGGTGGTTAAAAATTGTTATTGGTTATGTTCAGGGAGAATGCTAAACAAAGGAGATTAAATTCAAAGATCTCTCTCTGAAAGGAAAAAAGGAAATATGGTATAGAAATGATGGGGTAAAACGGTGAGCTGTTGAGTCTATTTTTGAACAACCACTATTCCCAAATATTTTATATTGGTTTGTTTTTTATATATTGATACAAATTTAAGGTTATACTGTATTATATGGTTCTAATTCTTATTTAAGGTATTATACCTATGCAGCTTATTTAAAAATGTAATGTAAAGTTTTAGTCCATAAAAGCTATTTAGAATAATAAAAATACAGGGTAATAGTCATCTATAACAATTAAACTTGGAGCCATGTTATATATATTTTCAAGGTCAGAGACATATTTTAAATATATAGTCTTCAAATGCGTCAAAGACCTATAGAATATGGCATTTAAAATTTTTTAATAACAAGGCTTTTCATGACAGTAAAACACAGCCTGCTCTTAGTAATACCAATTAACTTCAAAAAAGGATGGAGTTTGCTTTCTTTGTGGGAAAAGCTAGCTAGCCAATTGTGCAAAGAAACTTCCCTTGCCTTACTGATGACAATATGTTGTACAAACTGAACAAGCAGAACACAAAGGAAAGAGACTGTTCTTTTGTCTGCAGGGTCCTCCGACCTCCAAGAGTCCTGTCCCTGAGCTGAGGACAACCTTTCAGACCGGTGAGTGGGTACCATCCCAGAGAGGGGCGGAACATCCAGGAAAGGAGCACTGGGCCCCTTCAGCTCCTGCTGCAGGGGCTTTGTTCCACACATCCCTGACCCCCCCAAGCCTGCCCTATTGTCTGCTAGGTTCTTGGCCCAGGAACAGTTCCTCCTCCTGCACTGAAGCTACCCACCCAGAGGGGTGAGTGTGCACACGCCCGGCCGGAGGGGAGTGCACGGCACCTCCAGCTCCTGCTGCAGGGGCTTCT
>LOJH01058448.1:0-10559 GCA_001685095.1 Ellobius talpinus
AATTAGATATGAAATTTTAGACTCACAAAGATAAAATAGATGATAGAATATTTTTTTATTTTTTCAAATACAAATAGACTAAATATTGTAAGTGTAATTCTTGCTTGATACCTGTTTTGTTATATATAATTTTACTATATTAAAGTTAAAAGTTTCCTTATTATTCAGACAGAAAAGGGAGGTGATGTGGGATCCTCTCTGTATGCTGTGAATATGTTTTATTAACACTGTTTTATTAATAAAAGAATCTGCTTTGGCCTATGGCAGGGCAGAATATAGCAAGGCAGGAAATTCAACAGAGTTAGAGGAAGAAAGACGGCAGAGTCCGAGAGATTCCATGTAGCTGCTGAAGGAGAAAGACACCAGAAACTTATCAGTAAGCCACAGCCTCATGGCGGCACACAGATTAATAGAAATGGGATAATCTAAGATGTAATAGCTGGCTAGGAATATGCTTGAGTCATTGGCCAGTGTTGTAATTAATATAGTTTTGTGTGATTATTCAGGTCTGGGTGGCCAGGAAATGAACGTGCAGTCTCTGTTTCCACATTTTAGCCAGGTCACACTAGCTAATGGTGACCTAGAATGGACACATACCTCTCTCTAATCTAACCCAGCAGACAGTCTGGATCCCAGTGAAAATTAAAGTATGGATTTTTTTTTTTTTAGAAATTATGAAGGATTTCAAGACTGGGGCTGGAGAAATGGCCCAGTGGTTAAGAGCACTGTAAGAGCACTGGTTGCTCTTGTAGAGGACCTGAGTTCAATTCCCAGCACCCACATGGTTGCTCAAGACGGTGACAGCAGAGCCTTAAACAAATCCCAGGGCTCCATTCATGGGTCCCCATGGTTGAAACTATGTACTAGTTCCTCAGTTTTCCTTGAAAACCCCTTCCCTGGAGATCTCCCTCAAACATCACCTCCTCTAAGAGGTCTCCCTTCCCTGCTCCTTGTTCCAAGTTATACTTTCTTGCCGAGAGGGAAAGAATTTTGTGGTTTGCAGCAGAGGGAACCCGGACTTACTACGAGGACCAGTGACCCTCAGCTGGAGGGTAGGAAGGACAACAAAGTGGGAGAAGCCTGGAATGGGAGAGTGCAGGTGCCGAGCACCTACAAGAGCAAGGAAACTGTAACTGATCCGGAAGGGTCTCCTAGAGCCGGCAATGCACATGCACTCAGAACTGATGCGGGGAACCTGCTGTCTTGTTCTTCCCAGGGACCCCAGAGTGGGCTGCAAAGCTCCCTGAGCCTTCGAAAAGAGGATCCAGAATTGTATCTTACATGGAGACATTGGAGGTGTCTTCCTCTAAGTAGTTGACCAAGTTGCGTCTCGTGGAGAGCGGGAGGCCTTTGGTAGCCATGGACCGGTTAGTAAACTTGGGGTTCCGACAGGGCTTCGGCAGTTTGTCAACCACATTTGTATTTTTGAGGGCTTCCTTCTTCGGTACAGCCTCCTCCCCACCTCCCACTTTACAGAACACCTCTGTTGCCATCTGGTGTGGGTGGGATCAGAGCTGTCACCACCGTGCAGGACAACCAGCTGACAGGAAGCAGAGAGAAACTGAGGCAAAGGTCCCACCCTTTGGGTGGGGTGGGTGTGCTGTGAGCAGACTTCACAATCATCACAGAGTGTAACAATTAGGGGCCAGCCTCCCCTTGATGTGAGGTGTCCTGTGCAGCTGGACAGACCAAAAATGTCTGTGTCAGGGGTGGGGTAGAGCCAGGAAACAAACTTCACAGCCTCTTCCAGCACGCACATGGACCCCTGGCTACAGTCACTCTGTCCTCTGAGGACTTCAAAAGGCTTAACACCTGTGCCCTTTAGAGCTGTCCTGGAAGGAGGAACAGGTTAGTGACAGAGAAACACCACCTGGGCTGAGCCAAGGAACCTTTGAAGAGGAAGACTTTGCCTACCCTTGCTAAGGCTCTTTCTCCTGGTATAAGCAGTAAATACCACTGTGGCCCGTAGCCTAGGCACAGTGAAAGTTTACTGTGGGTTGTAGCTCACAGAGTAGCTGGTTTTAATGCTAGAATACCAAACACCTTGAAAGACTGAGAGACAATGGTGAGCATGGGGAAATATTTCTAAAAACGGGCCAGACTTCTCTGCTATGGAGAGAGCCCGAGTGCAGGTAGAAAGCACATCCACAGCCGGGTGGTGGTGGTGGTGGTGCACACCTTTAATTCCAGCACTCGGGAGGCAGAGGCAAGTGGATCTTTGAGTTTGAGGCCAGCCAGGTCCACAGAGAGGGTTCCAGGACAGCTATGCCTATATATACAAACCCTGTCTCAAATAACAAAAAAAGAACGCACCCACAACTTCTGGGGAAGGAAGAGAGCAAGTTCAATAGCGCTGACTTTGCTGTTAGATGTGGACTTGAAATTCAGTTCTGTGCTTACTAGCTGTGTAACTCATAGAATAAAAGTCTTACTGAGTCCCAATTCCTTCAGCTACAAAATGCAGAGAGAGACAGAGCCTCACTCACAGGTTTATGAAACTGCCTTATTTTTCCACTGGATATAGAAAGAACATTTCAAAATAGTAAACTTTATTTTATATGTTCTAAATAATCAAGCATTCCCCTACTCCCATTAAAATCTTTGGAAAATGCCAGGTGGTGTATGCCTTTAATCTCAACACTCAGGAGGTGGAGGCAGAAGCAGGCAGATCTCTGAGTTTGCAGCCAGCCTGGTCTACAGAGTTCCAAGGCAGCCAGGGCTACACAGAGAAACCCTGGTTCAAAAAATAAAAACCTTCATAAAATATGGGGTTAGAGAAATGACCTAGCAGTTCAGAGCATTGGTTGCTCTCCTGGAGGACCAGGGTTCACATCCCAGCACCCACACCATGGCTTATAACCATCTGTAACTCCAGTCCAAGGAAATCTGATCCCCTCTTTTGGCCTCCTTGGGCCAGTCATGCAAGCGGTACACAGACATTCGTGCAGGCAAAACACCTATATACACAAGATAAAACTTAAAGCAATTTCTTTTGTTTTAGGAACTCCAGGGGCGCGGGTGCTGTCTGTGAACTACGCGGAATCATACAATCTGAAATGATGTGAGTTGATTCCTTCTCATCGTCTCCCATGAATCCTACCAGAAAGCAGGTGCGCTTCACTCAATAGGTAGGGTGAGAGTGTCCCTAGTGTTGCGAATGGTGGCTAGTACACAGGGGACTCACAGGAGGTAGGGAGGTGAGAAAGGGAGAAAGGGGAGAGAGAGATTGGGGAGAGAGGGGGGAGACAGAGAGAGAGTGTGTGTGGCTCTGAGGCTGGCAGGTGGCTGGCGCGGTTCACAAGGCCGCTGCGTTTTCCCTCTTGGTCGGCAGATGGCGCTGCAGGCTTGGGCCACAGAAGACGCTCCAGACGCGGAAACCGGAAGCGTCCGCCGGGAGGGGGCGGGCCCAGGTCGCTGGAGTCCCTCACCCCGACCAGCATCCTCTTCCCGCCCCCTCCTCCCGCACTGGCGCATCGGGACCCTTTCCAGAAGTGGAACCGAGGGACGCCAGAGTGTGGGGGGGGGGACTCGGCGGGCGCCCACGTGACAGACAGCCCCCGGGGCGTCCGGCATTTGCAGGGAACATGGGCGTGCTTAGGGCAGGTCTGTGCCCGGGCCTCACCGAGGAGATCGTCCAGCTTCTGAAGGGCCGTAGGATCAAGACAGGTGACCTCGTGGGCTCGTAGCACACAACATGGGCACGACTTCAGGGATTGGCGCCACGGTCTTGGCACACGTGCAGGGCGCTTCGCTTTTACAGGGGCCACACTCTGACCCCCTAGGGAGGCTGGGTTCGCAGGAGCCAAGCCAGAAACAGGACTTTACTGTGTGCTGGGCTCCTCGCCGGGTCCTGCATCAGGGCCTGCGTGCTTGAGATCGGGAGTAGACTAAGACCTTAATGCCAGCCGGGCGATGGTGGCTCACGCCTTTAATCACTCGGGAGGCAGCGGCAGGCGGATCTCTGTGAGTTCGAAGCCAGCCTGGTCTAAAAGAGCTAGTTCCAGGCTACAGGCTCCAAAGGCTACAGAGAAACACTGTCTCGCAAAACAAAAACAAACAAAACAAAACAAGACGTTAACACCATTTCCCAACAGAGGAAAAGGCAAGCGTGGCAAGGCTAAGCCTTTCTTGTTGCTAATCAGTTGCGCTTGGTCTCTTTCCAGTGGCGGACCTGGCAGCTGCTAACCTGGAGGAGGTAGCCCAGAAGTGTAGCTTATCCTACAAGGTGAGCTCACGGTGTGCAAGCTCCATCCCAATGCATCTTCTAGAGCGGGTCCCCAGCTAAAGGGAGGGGGGACGCTAGACCTGGATTGCTCTGCGGGGCAAGCTGGTTGCTGGGCAGTCTGGCGTTCTGGAGCCTGAGTGTCCACCCTATTGGCAGGCCCTGGTTGCCCTGAGGAGGGTATTGCTGGCGCAGTTCTCGGCTTTCCCATTAAATGGAGCAGACCTCTATGAGGAACTGAAGACTTCCACTGCCATCCTGTCCACCGGCATTGGGAGGTTTGTATGCTTACCTGGGCAAGAAGATGAAAGCCAAGCTTCTCTTGCTGAGACTACAACGGGCAGGCTGGTGAGGGCAGTCTGGAGTTGTCAAGGAACCTAGAGGCATCCAGACTCCGGAGTTCTTTTTCCTTAGAGTAAAAGAACAGGGATTCTTAGCCTCAGCACTATTGATGCTTTGGGCCAAGTAATTATTTGCTGGGTTAGGGATATCCTGTGCATTTAGCAATATCCCAGAGCTCTACCCACCAGATGCCAAGATCACTTCTCCTGCACCTAGTTTTAATAATCAAAAATGTTGCCAGATATGACTCAGTATCTCAGTATTTTCCCAGTGAAGAGCCACTGTCCTATGACATAAGATGTCACTAATATCCCATTTTTCAGTAGAGTCCCTGATACTTCGGGATAAGGCAAGTGAGATCAGGACAGGATTGAGATTTCCTGGAAGTCTGCCCCTAAGGTCTGACCCTTTAACACAGTTCCTCATGGTGTGGTGACCCCAACCATAGAATTATTTTCATTGCTACTTCATAACTGTGAGCTTGCTGCTGTTATGAACTGTAATGTGAATATCAGACATGTGACCTCTGAAAGGATTGTTCGATATCCCAGAGGAGTCAGGACCCACAGATTGAGTACCTGTGCCATAGGCTATAGCGGTTAGAGATTGTGGTTAGCCTAAGAAGAGGGGCCGGCAGAGGTGAGCCCAGGGATATATAATCCAGAGCCTGATGCCTTTGCCATAGGAGGCAGCGGCCAGGAACGTGCACACTCTCTGAAAAGAGCAGTTACACTGTGCTCTGTTTGGGTTGGGAAAGAATTGGAAGACAACTGGCATTTTCTGGCCAAGTGAGCCTGACCTCTCTCCTGGCCTGTTTGTGCGGAGTTTGATGAATAACACTGCCATCACAAAGGTCTTTGGATTGGTCTGGCCCTTGCTGTATCCATAACACATTCTCTTGGCAAGGTTCGCGTAGTCTGGTGCTTGCTCTCGCTGGTTGGGGGTCTGTGTTTGTAATCCATCAAACATTGGCTGGGTTCCTACTGGGTGCCAGGCACATGCAGATGCTATCTGTACGAGTGAGGCAAGGCTCCCGCTCTTAAGTATGGTGGTTAGTGTATACGGGAGACTTGTGAGTGCCACGAGGAGGCACACTGGCTTTGGAGCCTGGGGAACTTATAAAACTGGCATCCACAGAAGGAACAATGAAAAGGTACCCTGGCAGGATTGCAGCAGCAGCCATCGTGGGGTGGGAGCTCAGGGTGGCACAGGTAGCCTTGGCATTGGCAGACCACAGCCACAAGCTCACCTTGACTCTAACGTTGTGTTCTGCATTTCATGCATGCATTTCTTTTCTTTTTGAGACAGGGTTTGTCTATATAGCTCTGGCTGTCCTGGAACTCACTCTGTAGACCAGGCTGGCCTTGAACTCACAGATCTCCCTGCCTCTGCCTCCCGAGTGCTGGGATTAAAGGTGTGCGCCACCACCACTCAGCATGGCATGCATTTCATCTGTCCTTCACAACCCCTAATGAGAGTTCACTGCCCTTGAAGTCATCGATGTGTATGTGAGGAAATGGGGGTTCAGATTCAGGGACCAACTCAAGATCCTGCAGCTACTAGATGGTAGATTGGGCACTGGAGGTCATGTCTAAGAACTTAATTCTGGATGGACCGTTCTCCAGTATGCCTGGAGGTGACATCTGTAGGCCATGAAGCAGAAATGTGCAGAATGGACGGGCTAGCCCAAAGAGGTCCAGCAAGGATCTGGTGGTACTGGTATGGGCTGTGTGGAGCTGCTCCAGGGTTTGTGATAGTGGAAGACACGTTGCAGGAGAGATGTGACAAGAGACTTACTATAAGATGGGGTAGGTGTGAAAAGGGGATTTGCTAGGTTTTCAGACTTTCCTACAATGCGCCATGCCTACCTACATAATGGATGTAACTTTGAAACTCTGGAAGGAAGTCAAAGTTAATGAAATGTCTGTTAACCATTATTATCATATTAGAACCATCAGCATCTTATTTAACCGTTAAACAGGGCCCTTGTTGTGGGTCTCGGAGCGCTGAGGCGCGATGCAAATCTTTGCAGGTCAGTAAAGCATGTGGCACACCATGGGAGATCTGTCGATGGGGGAGATTGGTTAGGCCTTACGAGCCAGAGCTTCTGTCTGTTCATCTCTGTTGGAATAGGGTCTTCACGAAACAGAAGGCAAGCTCTCTGAACGACTTGGACGTTCAGTGGGAAAGGTGGGGAGAAACCCCTGCATTTAGGCAGCCCTGGTTGGAGTCCCTCCACATATATTCATAGGCTCAGAGGTAACGGGGGACATAACGGTAGGGCACCCCACTCAAGAAGCGTGGGAGGAGCCAGGGATAGAAACACAGTGGGAAATGTCTAGGGTGCAGGTTTGGGAGTACGTCATACAGGTGGAGCCTCGTAGTTCAGTATGTGGTGGATTTTTTTTTTAAGATTTTATTTTAGCTAGGCATGATGGCGCATGCTTTCAATCCTAGCACTTGAGAGGCCGAGGTTGGTGGATCTCTGTGAGTTCAAGGCCAGCCTAGTCTACAGAGTGAGTTCCAGGATAGCCATAGCTGCACAGAGAAACCACATCTTGAAAACCAAAAATGAATAAATAACTAAAATTTAAAAGATAAATGTACACCACTACTGCTGTATTTTTAAAAGGTTATTTTAGTTTAATAACTATGTATTAATAACTATGTATTATTAACTATGTATTAATAACTATGTGTTAATAACTATGTATTAATAACTATGTATTCGTGTGAGTGTGTGCGCCTGTATGCAGGGACCTGTGGAGACCAGGTGTCAGATGTCCTGCGGGGTTGTGAGTCAGCTGCTCAGCCCCCTCTCCAGCACCACACCCAGGTTTTTTTAGTAGGTTCTTTGGCTCAAACTTAGGTCCTCATGCTTGCAAAGCAAGCACTTTATTGACCAAGCCGTTGTGCCAACCCCTACCTGAATGGAGTTCTTGAACTCTGTTCAGAAGCAGGATCTACTTCTAGAGTCTCCAGTTGCATTGCTGATGCTGTTGATCCAGGACCCACCCTGGGAGAAGACACTGAGAGGAGCTGCTGTGATGGACCTGGGCTTCCGATGTCTTGGGAAGCATGGGATTCTGAAACAGAGGCTGGAGACCTATTACGTAGAGGCTTATTAAACAGAGTGTGCGCAGTTATTCCAAGAAGCCACAGGGCTGGAGTAAGGACCAGATTTTGACTTGCAGGAACCTATGGTCCCTGGAGTTAAAACAGGTGGAGTGGTGCCTGGTTGCTGCTTGTCATCTGCTTGAAGGTCATGTTTGGTCATCAAGAATCTCTTCAGAAGCCTGCAGTCTGTGACTTGCCGAGTTAGGAAGGGCGGTGCATGACAGTCAGGCATCGGTCCACGCTGCAACACAGAAACTTCAGCCCCTGTCCTGGGCAGCACATGGAGGGTAGTAACCTGTTCCAGGTGGTTCAGGGGCAGAACTGGGCTTAGGAAGTGGCCATGTTTTGAGGTTCATCATGAGGTTTCCACAGCCAGAGTTTTGACAGTCAAGCCGCTCACTGTTCTTTTCATTTCTTCAGTAACATTTACTGTGTGCCTTCAGGGTGTTCGGCTCTGTGCTAATACTTGGAGACACAACAGGGATAAAGACCCAGTCTTTGCCCCCGGGGTGCTCCTACCAGATGAGGGAGGCAGACAAAAACAAGCAAACAAAAAATAATTACACACTCCCAGAATTAATAATCGAGTTTAGCAAGGTCTGGGGATACAAGATCAACACATAAAAATCAATTGCATTTCTCTGCACTCACAATGAACATGTGAAAACTGAAATTAAAAACACAATGCCATTTGCTGTCGCATCTAAGGAAATGAAATACGTGGGTCTAAGTCTGACAAAGCCTGTGTAGAATTTGTATGCTGAAAATGAAAAATGCCAATGAAGAAGATCAATGGTGACCCAAATAAATGGAGAGACTTTCCGTATTCATTGGTTACAAGATTCTACATTAGTGAATGCCAACTTTCCCCAACACCCCACCCCCATACTAGAGATCAAACTCAGGGCTTTGCATATGATAAGCAAGTACTCTACCATTAAGCAATGGCCCCAAATATGGTTTTTTTTCCTTTCTTTTTCTTTTCTTTTTTCTTTTTTTTAAGTCAGGGTCTCGTGTGGCCCCTGACCTCACAGAGGCCTGCCTTTGCCTCCCTGATGTTGGGATTCAAGACATCTGTCGCCGTGCCTAATTTACTTCCCAAATTTATCTGCTTTTTAATAGTTTCATCTCTCCTCTCTTTGCCCATCCCCAATCTCTCCTCTTCCACCATCAGCCTGGACAAACTACTTGATGCTGGCCTCTATACTGGGGAGGTGACTGAAATTGCAGGCGGCCCAGGTAGTGGAAAAACCCAGGTACCCTTGGGACCAGCAGCAGGGAGGGTTGGGGGAGGTGGGTGCATTGTCCTGGATTTCTTGCGGGTGTCCCTGTGGGTTGCAAGGTCAGAACAGACCAGATGGGTACTGAGAATGGACATGGCCTTGGCCAGTGTATGTTGTTGGAATCTGGGCAGGCTATGGTAGGGCAGCTGCCTTCCAAGGGTTTAGGTTTACCCAGTGCCCCATTTTGTCTCTGAAGGTATGTCTCTGTGTGGCTGCAAATGTGGCGCACAGCCTGCAGCAGAATGTACTGTATCTTGATTCCAATGGAGGAATGACAGCGTCCCGCCTCCTCCAGCTACTACAGGCTAGAACCCAAGACGAGGAGGAACAGGTAGGGGGCAAGAAGGCTGGGTTCCTTTAAAGTCCTGATGCTAGAAGACTCCATGACTCTTTACATTGTAAGAAAATACACCATCTGTAAGAATCATCATTTCTTGCTTTGAAACTGGAGAGTCCTCTGCTTTCCTAGAGCTGCTCGTGTTAATGTCATCATCCCAGCTTGGATGCCACCCACACTGATTCTCCAGGAACTTCCAAGTCCTCGAATACCGTAAATCAGAGCCAGCAAAGTCCTGCGTCTGTGTTTCCAGCCCATTTCTTGCCAGGGCAGGCATCACTAATCAATCATATCTGTCCTTCCCGCTGAATTCTGAATGTCCTACAGCTCAGTGCCTGGGTATCACCACTGTAAGATCCAGCCCATTAGGCAAAACCTATTTGCCATTCTGGCTGCCAGCACTGTGTCTAAATGCCTCTTTGCCTTCTCAGCTTTATGATTGCTCTTTATTGCAAGTCCCTGCTTCTCTTTCCCACCCTGCAGGCAGGTGCTCTCCGGAGGATACAGGTGGCGCATGCATTTGACATCTTCAGGATGCTGGATATGCTGCAGGACCTTCGGGGCGCCATAGCCCAGCAGGTGAGCCTGTGGATCTGCCAGTTTCTGCTTCACCCAGCTGGCCAGGTGTTGTCCGTATCGAGGCAACTCTGCTTGGATTACATGTGTCCAGTGTAACAGCCCCAGCTGTGTTTGCCACCCATCCCTCCACCCCTGCCTGCCCGCATCCCAGGTGGAATTCCTTGCTGCTTAATTCACAATTCATCCTCTTCATTGTTTACAGACTCACCGGCCCTGTACAACAGTGAGCTCCTTGAGTAGAGGATTATACAGTCTTCACCTCTGCATTACTCACTGAAATCAGTTAGTGAGGAAACTGGGGGGGGGTCTCGCTATACAGCCTGCCTGGTTGGGAATTTACAGAGATTCCCCCTGCCCTGTCTCTTGAGTGCTGAGATTAAAATGCTTCAGAACATCTGGCTAGGAGACTTGACTCTTGAGACAGTCTGATTGTCTTTAGTGAGACTGGAGGCTGGCATTGAGTCCTGTGTCTGATTCTCCAGCTCTTTGCCTCAAAATTGCCACTACAGCAAGTGGCTGCTGTAGCCCCAAGCATTTTGTCCACAGCCACATGTGTTCCATATTCAAGCAAGTGAGTAATAGATGTTTTTTTATTATCTCTTCCATTTTATTTTATTTTATTTTATTTTGGTTTTTCAAGACAGTTTCTCTGTAGCTTTGGAGCCTGTCCTGGAACTAG
>LOJH01058449.1:0-11407 GCA_001685095.1 Ellobius talpinus
GTTTCCAGCTGCTCAGCCCCAAAATAATCACACAGAAACCATATTATTTGCAATCCTGTTTGGCCAATAACTTAGGCATATTTCTAGCTAACTCCTACCTTAAATTAATTCATCTCCATTAATCTGTATATCTCCATGTGGCTGTGGCTTACCCGGCAAAGTTCCTACTGGCATCTGTCTCTGGTGGGGATACATGGTGTCTCCTGACTCTGCCCTCTTTCTCCCAACATTCAGCCTAGCTTTTCCCACCTAGTTCTGTTCTGCCCTGCCATAGGCTCAAAGAAGTTCCTTATTATCAATGATAATCACAGCATACAGAGGGAAATCCCACATCAAGTCTCTGTCTCAAACAAACAAGTTATCACACACTTAGCATTTGTAGATTCTTAGTTAAAATAGCAACAAAACAGAGAAATATCTGTAATACATATTACGCATGACTTATCAGATATCCTAAATCATCTATCCCCTTCAATCTTTCCCCAGCTCTTCTTAATTTATTCCAGTGTAATTTGCATATAGTCAAATGTGAAAACTAAAGAACAAAGTTCAAAGGCATTCTGTAAATGAGCACACACACACACACACACACATCATGCAGACTGAGGATTTGAAGAGTTCAATTTCCCAGGATGCTTTTCAATTTGTATTTCTTTTTTGTTTTCTTTGGGACAAAGTCAGTTATCACAGGCTGACCTTGAACTCTCAATATAGCTGAGGGTACCTCTGAACTTCTGATCATCCTACCTACACCTCCCATGGTCTGGGTGTGTGTCACAGGTCTGGTTTAGAATGTTTCTTTATGGGTTTTTCCAGTTATCCCTATCTGTGTCCAACCAGTGGTTCATTGCTCTTTCTTCCAGCCCCAAACATTTCCGTGCCTGTACTTTGAGTTGCATACAGATGGAATCAGGCACTGTGCACTTTTCTGTTTCTGGGTTCTTTCACTCATACAACACATTTGGGATTCATCCATGCTGCCCTGTGTGTCAGTAGGCCTTCCTCTCCATCACTGAAGACCACTCCAGTGGGAAACATTCTATCATTTGTTTGGCCATTATCCTGTTGACGGACACTTGGGCTGTTTCCAAAATTTCTGTGAAAGCTTCATTAATTTTTGCAAACAAGCTGCCCCATCTGTTTGGCCCTCTTTCTGTTCCCAATAGCCCCCTCCATGCTACTCTACTCTCCAGACTTTATCCAGGCCCAGATGTCATTCCTGACCACAGGAAATCTCATTAACACTTTCTCTATTTGTCTCCCTGCTTATAACTTAAACTTAAGGTCAGACTTAACTTTAAAATAACTTAAAACAGCGCACAGGTGCAGCACCAGGACCCACCATTTCCCAGCGGCGGAACTCCACAGCCTAACTGGAAACCTAGAGGAAAAAAACCAAAGATAACATCAGGTATTTCCCTGCATTCAACTTGCCTGTACTGTCGCTCTGGATGTGATGTTGATTATACACATAGAATATTCACTTCATGTAGCCTTCATAGGAGGCCAGCAGTGCATATACACCTTTATCAACAGCAACATCGCTATTTTGGTGCCAGCTCTGAGCTGGAGGCTCATACTAGAATTCCACAGGTGCTTTCATCTAACTAGCGAGTATAAAGTAAGAAACCACCTCAGTTTCAATGTACACACAATCAAACTATTAGTTCTTATTGATGTTCAGAGTTTAGGGAAGACATAGTCCATTGTGCTGTCAGAAGCATAATAATAAATATTATTTATTAGCACATTTAATTTTGTCAAATTCACTACTTTGCATTTAATTCTACAGGTTTCCACTATCAACCATCATCTCTGACCATTTCAAAGCATTATGACCACATAACAGGCAGTTATTAATGGTTATTTTTTTCCTTGATAAGCAAGTGTCATGATAACAGGGACTTTGTATCTTGGTAAGTACCTTATTCTCATCCCTGTAAGAATGCCCATTCAGTAGGCTTCCAGTATGTGTTTATGAGTGCACTCATGAGCTTGGATAACACTTGCTTAGTCATGGGTAACACTGGGAATTAATGCTACCAATCACAAGTTGAAGATCCAAAGTCAGTCCTCCCTCTATCTGTTTACATGTCTGCCTTAGTGTGGCCAGAAGTGATGCCCCTTCTGCTCAACAGACCATCTAATGACTTGGAGTTTAGGAACATTCTTCCTTCTCCTAAGATGACACTCCTCAGCAAAGTCAGAACCCCTCCAGCTAGGTAGAAAGGAACCTCAGCTAAAACTCCTTCTGCTGAGCACCCAACAGCTTCTATTTGCCTGAGACGTCATGCTGTAGGCACCATTTAATTCAGATGAGAAGCAACACCCACATCCTGACGGCTCAGCTTCCAGCAAAAGACTAGGGACAAGTTCCATTACACAGAAGGGTGAGCCAGGTGTCCTAGAAAAACTCCAGCCTCTCAACTCCCATCTACCTAATTAGAGTCTCTCTGCAGAGCTGCTGGGTTCCTTCCTCTGTAGCAAGCTCTGAATTCTGCTCTTAAAATGTGTGATGCTTCGATGATGCTTTCCTGCAATGACAGAGTGGAAGTTGGGGACCACGGAATAGCAGAGGTCAGCTGACAAGAAGAAGAAAGGGAAGAGGATTTGGGAGATGAAGAGCTGAGCATAAAATCAACCCATCTCCAACCTTAGCAAAACATGTTTTTAACCCAGAGTCCATGTGTGTGAGTGCGGTGTATATGTGTGTATGCATGCATGTTCTTGCGTGTGTAGGAACTTACTCAAGTGTATGCTTGCACTCACATGTGAACGTTCATGGAAGCCTGGGGTCGATATTTTTCTTAATGCTCTCCACATTATGTATCGAGGCAGGCCCTCTTCCTCTCCCCAGTGTTCTAGCTAACCAGCTTGTCCAAGGGTCCTGTCTCCACCATGTCCACCTGGTTTTTCCATGCGTTCTGGGAATCCAGCCCAGTTCTCACTATTACAGAAGTGCTTTGCCACCAAAGCCATCTCCCCAGCTCCCAGGATTTATTCTGTCTAAAGGTATCAAAGGCAAAGTTTTATTTTGACTTAGGGTTCTGAAGAGAGGTCTCATAATGGAGAGAAAGCCATGGAAACAGGAAGCCAGAGCAGGAACCAGGCGGATCAAATGTCATCAACACTGCTGGAAACAGAGAGCAAACTGGAAGTGGGCTGAGGTAATAAACCCTCAAAGTCCCCAACACCAGCAGTGACATGATTCCTCCAGCAAGGCTCCACCTCCTAGAGGCTCTGTAACTTCCACAAACAATAACATCAACTAGGGACCAAGTGTTCAAATACCTGACCCAATGGGAGACATTTCCCATTGGAAACCCAGCAAACATGCTCCTCTTATAGTCAGAAGGCCACTTGGTTGTGTATATAGGAAGCATTAAATGAAACTGTTATTAACCCTAGACACCTTGACCTTCATTTCCCTCCTGATTGTCCAGGAAGTGGGAGAGGCACTTGAGATCTTTCTCCAGCAAAGAGAACTTGATGAGAAACTATGACAATAACGAAGACTTGAACCAGTCAAGAAAAAGGCTAGGTTTATCAAGGCCTTTGTGACTGATGACAATAAGCGGACAGTAAAAATGTGTGTGTACCTGTGACTGTATGCATATGCATGCGTATCTACATGTGTGTAAGTACATATGTATGCAAGTGTGTGTATGCATGTTTGCATGCATGTGTATCTATGTATGTGCCTGTGCATATATGTATATATGTATACACATGGGCATGTATGTATATGCATGCATGTGCATGTGTGTGTGCTAAAGCAAACCACATACATTTAGAAAGTTTCCTCAAGCTTTCAGAGCAGAAAGGAGTTTCCCATCGTCCACATCAAACTTAACATAAGGAAAAATCACTAACATTCTTGTGACAATGACATGCACTCTCCCATAAAAACCCAAGCTTTACGTAATGGCTAATGAGAAACAGCTCAGAAAATCTAATTCCTGGAAAGGACATGCTTTGCATAGGAAGTTTCTTATGTGGCTGCTATCGCCACAAAGAGAACTCAGCTTTCCACCAATCACACTAATGGACAAATACATCCTTGGTAAGGACTAATACCTCAAGGTGGGTTAAGTTGGAGCAACTCAGACATCAGTCCAATTGGCAGGTGTGCATTCAAGGGTTTTGTAGCACACTCAAGGAGAAGTGGGACTCCTGCTGGCTAAGAAGGATTGTAGACTAGAGTGGCCCCTTCCTTGTTAATCACCATTGAGAAGCTGAACCAAAGCATCCCAAGGACATAACATAGATTACCATTAAGTGGTATCCTGTGACTCATAAGGCAAAGCTACAGAGCCAAGTAAACCAATTAACTTAAGATAAAATAGAGGGAAGAATCTGTCATGAGGGACCTAAGTCCTCCAGTGAAGGAAGCCTTTCTATAGATTTGGTTTCAGGGCATTCCATGTGAGGCTTGAGGGTAGAGGCTATCAGATAACCAAGATGAAAAAAAAAAGCAGGAATGATTTACATATACTACAAATCGAGGTCCTGAGTGGTCGGAATGTTCTGGCAGCTGCAGGAACTAGGGGGTCTTAAGCAGGGAAAATAAAAGAGGGAGTTCACTAAAAAGGAACTTTCTGGTTCTAAGAACCATTCTTGACCCTTCCTACTCCTAGCAGTAAGTGTCTTGGCCTGTGAGCACTGGAAAGTGAGTCGTGGTTGAGTGAAGAGATGAACCTGAGATCAGGTGTAACAAAGCACTAGAGACATATTCAGCTCCCATCCCATTATGGTCCTCAGCCAAACTTTCCAGTGTGCACATAGGGAAAGCAACAGTGCTGAAGCCCAAAACTTATAGTGGCCTCTGGGGTTTGAAACCCTCTGCCCTTCACTGCCTTTTTCTCCAGCTCACTCCATCTACCCACCTTTCATAAGGCTCTTTTGAGAAAGAATAACAGGTAGCTGGAGAGATGGCTCAGAGGTTAAGAGCACTGGCTGCCCTTCCAGAAGACCTGAGTTCAATTCTCAGCAACCACATGGTAGCTCACAGCCATCTATAAAGAGATCTGGTGCCCTCTTCCAGCTTGCAGACATACATGTAAGAAGAACACTGTATTCATAGTAAATACACAAATCATTTTTAAAAAGAGAGAAAGAATAACAGAATCCAGTAGAGCGAGGCGTGGAAGCTCACACTGAAAAGGCCAGGACTCGGGAAGAACTCGGTAGCATGAGACAAGCTGCAAATTCCAAGCTATCCTGGGCTAATGAGTGAGACTCTGTCTCAAAAATAATCAAAGCAACTTCAGACACCCTGCCCACAGAATGACGCTGCTGGCTAAAGATAAAGCATCCCTGTATCACTTTCATCCAAAAAGGAGCTTTCAGTTAGTCCTACTGTAGGCCAAGTTGGGTTACTGTCTCTTTCAAAGACCCTGCCATGGTAGAAGTGGAGAGAACTCACACAAAAAGAGGCAGAGAGAAACATCTGAGTGCCGGAGCAAATGGAAGCTGCCTACTTTTGCTAAGATAATCCCCACGTTTCCCCTTGGTGGGGGGAATGGTGCTTCAGAGCTTCAAGGAGCCATCCTAAGCCACGACAGAAGGACTTCTCTTTCCAATTGAATCAGGATCAAATGTCAAGTTTGTCTCCTGGCACTTAAGCACTGCTAGTCATTAAGGAAGAGATAGCACACGCCCATGCATGTGATAATGACGGATTACCATTTTTAATTGATGCGGTGTCAGTTCAGTATAACATCTTCTGTTTTTATTCAAGGAGCAAGACCAAGCATCCATCATGGTTGCGAATAGACTGCTTCTAAGGGCGGAAATGTATTGTTGAAAGGCAATGTGCATGCATCTCCTGTGGCTAACAGAAGCCAGGAGGGTGTGAGGAAGAACAGTAGGAGATTAGCATTCAAGCTGAGATTCCCCTCCCCCTAACTTGTGGGTGGCTTTAGCATATGCTGCTGACATCTCTGAGTCTATGCTTTTCACGCACAAAGTGGAGGCTGTGTGGGATTCGTGTCACAATAGGTTAGAAAGGGAACTCACGAAAACCTGGCTCTTGGCCACCTAGATAATTCCAAGAAAGCTTAGGTGTTTCTAATAATCCTCAGTACTCACTAGATCTCATAGAGAATGTATGGGATTGAAAACAAGGCAAAAATGTCCGTCATTCTGTAAACCCCTTTCCAAGTCTCTGGGTCCAGCCTTGCCAGTACTACCAATCCAGGCTCAGGCTCCCATTCTCAGGAGCCCAACTACAAGCAATAGGTCAAGGTGAGAAGTTGAGCAAGGAGACTCAGTCAGTGGAGCCACCCTGGGAAGAGAAACAAAGAAGTGTAGTTACCTTCAGGTCCATCTTCTGGTTTAGGCTTAAACAGAGGGCAAGAAGTATACACTGCTAAGCGGCTCTGATCAAGATGTGACCCTGCCCATCATGTGACATGAATGGGCCAGCTCCAGTCTCTCCTGGGTCTGACATGTCAAAAATGCATAGAACAATATTTACTGAAGACAAATTCCTTCTCTTGCTGGCACGGGTTTCAGGGTTTTCCTTCTCAAGAACATGAGATTCCTGGGGAAACTCCAGTTCTTCGGGAACCATTGTTTAATAGTCTGATAACCAAGTAGAGAGACACAAAGCATCTATTTAGGTCATCATCATTGACTCCAGTCAAGATGATTACACGCTGCCTTAGTCAGGGTTTCTAGTGCTCTGATGGGACACCACTACCATGGCAAATCTTATAAGGAAAACATGTAATTGGGGCTGGTTTACAGTTCAGAGATATAGTCCATTATCATTGCCATGAATGTGGCAGCATGCAGGCAGACATAGTACTGGCTACACCTTGATCAGAAAGCAACAGGAAGTGGACTGAGGCACTGGGCATGGCTTGGGCAGATATGAGACCTCAAAGCCCACCCCCACAGGGACACACTTCTTCCAATAATGCCATACCTACTCCAACAATGGCATACTTTCTAGTAGTGCCACAAATGAGCTTATAGGGGCCAATTACAGTCAAATTATCACACATACTTATATTTTCTAATAGCATTTCAGGGACAAATTTGTAAAAATTCAAGTAAGCTGGAAAAAAAAACTAGTGACATGAAGTGTGCTTTCCCAAGTTTTGAATCCCCCAGGCAAAGCCGCTAAGAAAACAGGACCACATGACGCATTGAAGACATTTCTTCATCACTGCACTGGTTGGGTTTTGTCAACTTGACACAAACGCGAATCATTTGGGAAGAAGGACTTCTTCCCATCAGTTGAGAAGATGCCTCTGTAAGACTTGCCTGTAGGCAAGTAAGCAAAACACAAATCTTGATTAATGATTGATGAGAGAGGGCCCAGTTCACTGGGGGTGGGGGTGCCACCCCTGGGCAGGTAGTCCTAAGAGGTATAAGAAAGCACTGAGCAGGTCACGCAGAGCTAGCCAGGGAGCAGCACTCCTCTGCAAACTTTGCTTCAGTTCCTCCTCTAACCACCCTTCCTCACAGACTCAGAGCTGAATAATAAATAAACCCTCTCATCCCCAAGTTACTTCTGTTAATGTTGTTCAACACAATAGAAAGCAAATTAGGATGTCTATATACCAGTAAATATACATTTATAAATAAGCATTCATTCATATTTACATAGCAGATTATGGTGTGAAATGTTTCCTAATCCTTGCTTACTGCACTTAATAAATGGCATTAAAGATGTCTCAATACCATCCATGCAGACCTTCTTCAATATCTCAGTATGTGAGGTAATCCATGTACATCATGTAGGTCAGCAAATGTATCTAAGGACATTCTCTAAGGATAAATGCTTGGCTTCTTGTCTTTCTTTGTTTTCATGAGCATAGATCCAGTGTGTTTCCAGTTCAAATAATTTGGCCAGACCTACTTTTCCAAGGGTGTAAAACTGGCTAGTCAAGAGCACTTCTATTTCCCTTAGTAAAGAAAGAATTTATACTCTTTTAATATCAATACTATCAAATTTTAAATTTCTCAATATAATAAATGGCAATATCTAACTACTACCTTTACCTAAATATATTTAGAATGATATATTCATATTTTTTCATTGGTAGCTTTAAAGTTTAAATTTTATAACTTTTCATATCAAAATTTTCCAGTAAAAACATAACATTTTATGCTAAGTGCATAAAATACATTTGATAGTGTGTAAAGTAAATCTTCAATAGAAGTGTATTTTCTACTGCAAGCGGCTCTCCAACATGTATAGAAGAAGTTCACTGTTGGTGTAGGAGGGTTCTTCTTTCTATGTGTTGCTTTCATTGGTTGAATAAAGAAAACTGCCTTGGCCTTTGATAGGGCAGCCCTTAGATGGGCAGAGAATACAGAACTGAATTCTGGGAGGAAGAAAGCAGGGTCAGAGAGCTGACCGCTATGAAGCTGCCAGGTCAGACATGTTGAATCTTTCCCAGGAAGCCACGAGCTCATGGTGACATACAGATTATTAGAAATGGGTTGAATCAATATNGGCAGAGAATACAGAACTGAATTCTGGGAGGAAGAAAGCAGGGTCAGAGAGCTGACCGCTATGAAGCTGCCAGGTCAGACATGTTGAATCTTTCCCAGGAAGCCACGAGCTCATGGTGACATACAGATTATTAGAAATGGGTTGAATCAATATGTGAGAGTTAGCAAATAAGGGGCTGGAGACAATGGGCCAGGCAGTGTTTAAATGAATACAGTTTCCATGTAATTATTTCGGGATAAGCTAGTGGGGATCCGGGTGGGAATGCAGCCCACCGTTCCTTATCACTAAACACTGTAATATCTGAAATTTGATTCTGGTGAATTTGGGTTCATGATTTCTTTTTTCAGGTTTTATTTAGTCATAATGTTATGGGAAACTTCCTTTAGTCAATGGCCTTTGAGAGGCTGGACCGGGCTGGGCATAGCCTTGAGTACCAAAAAATATGCAGGTCTGCCCACTTGCTCTCTCTCTCCCTGCTCACCACACCTGGATGTTGGATTCCATTCCTGTTCCCCATTATGATCTGTGACTTCCCCTTTAATAAAGAACCTTTTATTATACCCTATTCGGAGCTGTGTGGGACTCCTTTTATTCACGTTCCTTCCATCTGACGTGTTCTCCATCAAAAATGCATTTAATATGCTATATCATTTGTTCATTATGTATGATTTTAGTTCCTACACTATTTATCATATATGTTCTGCTAAGATTTTTGATACTATTACAAAAGTTAACAAATAAAATATGTTATATAGTTGTTCTTTGAATTTTTATCTGTCCTGTTATACACATACAACATTCTAAGTTTCTGTGTGCATATATTTATTATTATTTAATTTAAAGTTGATGAAGCCTGAGTCTTATAAACAATGTTTTATCTACTTCAGTAGGATTTATAAATTCAGTTACTCTTAATTGTAATATTTTGTAGATATTTTTAGATGAAATTTTAACTGAAATTTTATTTTGTATGCAAAGTAAGGGGAATATCTATATCTAGGGCTTAGAAAGATGGCTAAGTGGCAAAGAATGCGTATCACTCTTGAAAAATGCCCAAGTTTGGTCCATAGCACCCACAAAGAAGACTCATATCTGCCTGGAACTCCAGCTCCAGGGGATCCAACACCCTCTTCAGGCTCCCAAGGGCAACTGCTTGCATGTGGTGTATACACTCACTCACACACACACACACACACACACACAAATAAAGCTCTAAAAATGTATATTTCTGTTATCAGAAAATTCATAACTTCCAAGTAACAAAATTGAGCAATGATAATCTGCCTGCAAATACAATAACTTTCTATTCACTTAAAATATGTGGTTTATGTGTGATGTGAACGTTTGTAAAATTTCATGTTTTCTTTGCATAAATATATCTATTTCTTATTAACAGCATATAAAACATTATTTATGCTGGTTATATACAATTTATGTTTATTTTATTTTCCTTTTCTGTGCTTGCTATTCATACACATGAATTTTCTTAGGAATATTTTATAAAAATTGCAAAGATAATCATAAGTTCTGTTCTCTTAGGACACATGAGCATGATTAATTATATTTATTAGTGTGTTTCTTATCTCAGATGCAATTTTAGACAGCAAAAACCAACAATGATTTTAAGAAAAAAATAAGTTCAGAGCAAGGATGTTGGCTCCATGTCTGCCTTCCTGGCACTTACAGCACCCAGCAGAGCTGAGTCAACAACAGCTGCTCCCTCAGCCACTGCAGGACAAAGAGTTGGGGAAACCCCTACTTTCTCTTCAGGCTCTAGAACTGTAATACCTGAGCATGTGGAGCGGGTGGCTTTGAGCCAGGAAACTACCTCCAGATGGAATGACTACAGGCCAAGTTTGGATAAAAATTCCTATCATGGAATTGGGGAGACAGCTCAGTTATTACTATGCTTGCCACTCAAGCATAAGGGCCTGTGCTTGATCCCCAGGCCCCGTGTCTGCTGTTTAGTTTTCTGTCAACTTGACACAAACTAGGGTCATCTGGGGAACAGGAACCTCAGCTGAGAATGCTCTCTTCAGACTGGACGGAGGGGCAAAGTCTGTGGAATATTTTCTTGAATAATGATTAATGTGGGAGGGCCCAGACCAATGTGGGTGGTGCCACCCCTAGGCATCCTTAGGTGACCCCAGGTCACCTAGGTATGAATGTGAGCCTGAGGGCAACACATGAAGCCATATTCCTCCATGGCTTCTGCTCTCCAGTTCCTGCCTCTAGGTTCCTGCTTGGAGTTCCTGCCCTGGCTATCATTCAGGATACAATATAAGCTGTAAAATGAAACCAACCCTTTCCTCCCCAGCTTGCTTTCAGTCATTGTGCTTGTCACAGAAATAGAAAGCAAAGAAGAGTAGTATGTCAAAAAAGAACAAAAAAAGACTTGTGCCATTGTAATCCCAGGGCTAGGTAGGTATAAGGCCGATTCCTATGGCTCACCGGTCAGACATTACTCTTTAATCAATGACATACAATTGTAAGTTAAATATAGATTTCTCCTAAGTAAGCAGGACACCATTCCACAGACTGATGCTGCCCACATTTAAGGTAGATCTTCCTATCTCAACCCAATCTATAAACTTCCTCATAGACACTCTCAGTGGTTTGTCTGTCTCCTAGATCACTCTACTATATTATGTCAAGTTTGTCAATAAAGACTTACCATTACAGGATAAAATGTGAGAAAACATATGTGAAATTTTAATAGAGAAAATTACCACAAGTGATGGAGCCATGACGAATACTGGGGACAATTCAAACGCATGCCTAGTAGTGGTCTTAAGAGGGAAAGGGCTGGAAGAAACTAAAGCTGGTTGAATTTCTCACTGTAAGAAGAGAGAGTAACAGTACTTGTGTCCCAACTTTGCCATACTGTAGTGATAGGGGAGCGGGCCTGCTTTTAGTCCCTCCTGGCTCCCGCACGGC
>LOJH01058453.1:0-11406 GCA_001685095.1 Ellobius talpinus
GGCCAAGGCAGTTTCTTTATTAACCAATGAAAGTAACACATAGATGACCTTCCTCCATCATCTCTTGTTGTTTCAAGAGACCTATCATGAGATGTCATCAGTTTATTTTTTATTTGCTCTATCCAATAGACCTTAGCGTCTAAAATAATAATGATAATTACATAATAATAACAATAATTAGGGCCATTTTCCTGATCTTCTCTATTCAACCTGTCCACTGCTGACAAAGATGTTGAGTGTTCTGGTGATGTGGGATTCTCTGTATGCTGTGAATATCATTGGTTAATAAAAGAACTGCTTTGGGCCTATAGCAGAGCTATAGGGGAACAGGGCTAGGTGGGGGAAAACTAAACTGAATGCTGGGAGAAAGGAGGCAGAGTCAGGGAGAAGCCATGTAGCCCCGCTGGATACAGACACCAGAACTTTACCCGGTAAGCCACAGCCTCATGGTGATACACAGATTAATGGCAATGGGTTAAATTAAGATGTAAGAGGTAGCCAATAAGAAGCTAGAGTTAATGGGCCAAACAATGATTTAATTAATACAGTTTCTGTGTGATTATTTATGGGCTGAGTAGCTGGGAACTAACTAGCAGCCTTCTACATCCTGGTTTGTTGCTCTAATTATTAATAGAAATACTGCTTTGTTGTTGTTTGTTCTGAGAACTTGCTGGTGCATGCTTTCTGATACATGATACAGGCATTCTCCATGTGCTCCAGGTGACCCACAAGGATAGGGTGGCCAAATCACTCACCAACAAAGGATGCCCTTGTTTCTAGTCAAAATCTAAAGCAGTGATCCTCAGAGAGTAGTGCGTATTTTCAATTACTAAACATGCACACACACACATACGAGTAGGGGGAGACACACACATACGATGATAAACTACCTAACTAAGAATCTCTGGACCTGTGAATCTGCTTTGCCCAGTGTCCCAAGCTTTTTGATGTTCCTAATTGGCTCAAGTCATTCCTTATTTACCTTAAATACTTGTCTGGATTATCTATAAGAATTGTGATTGCTAAGAAAACAGACAAAAGGTTTTGAAGAAGAAATGCCAGGAGGTACATTAATATCATCAAGAAAGAAGAAACCCAATATCAAAACCTCTGTTATTTCCCTAACAACCACTGCAGTCTGTGTGCCCCCATGTGTTAAAATACTTGACAAAGGAATGGCGACACATTTATTATATTTATTAGTGCCTGTCACTTACCTTCCTTCAAATTAACTCTTAACGTACTAAAGCACTTATTATAACATAGAAGGAATTAAAAAAAAACCAGAAGGAAGGTTTTCTGGCCGTGGCCTGAAGTCATATAATTGAATCTGCCCTGAACAAGGATAACAGCATGCAGCCAGTGTAGACAATGAACCCACGCTAACACAGCCTCATTCTCTTAAAGAGTATCAAATGATGTCACACCAAAGCTGACCTCTTGTGCGTTTTTTCTGACCCTCACGGCAGTTCTATAAGATCGGCGACGTTATTCTTACGTTGCAGACGAAGATCTAGATATTCTTCGTAGTGAAAAGCCTACCCAAGACTGGAACTCCAACCCGATCCTGAACATTGCCCTCATTCTATCTCTCTGTACTTACAGGAAAGATCTGGGGTCAAGAGATCTTTTGTGATTTCAGCTCACCCCCATTCCGATAGGAAGCAGGCCTGTCCTTTGTATCTATGTTGCTTCAACAGCTGCCGTCATTCCAAAAGGCTGACTGAGGGAGTGATCGGAACTGACCAGGGTAGAGTGATTTCAGCACAGCGCCCATGAATCAGTGGCTCTTGCTGATGTGAACAGTAGAAAGATACGGAATTGGGGAGGCAGTTGTGGACAAGCCCCGATGGTGAACACAGCGTTGTCACACTTCGTGAAGGGCTGCAGACTTCTCTCTTTTGACTTCATGAACAATAATCAGACTCTAAACGGATGCTTCCCACAGGGGAAGCCTCACAGCAGCAGGGAAGCTGGAGTGTGACTGACTACTGCTCTCTTATGGATATCCCTACATGAATAATTCTAGATGCACACAATTGCTAAATGTCCAGTGAAGCATGACATTCAGGAATTTTATGTATTCTGCTGCAATCAGTCATGATTCATTCCAATGATAAATCACTAAATGAAATATGATTAAAAGGAGATAGACCCATGAAACAGGGTGCCCACCATTGAAAATGATACTGTTCTTGGAGTCTCAGAACTGACATGGGTTTGCTACCCTGAGGAATGGTATACCATTAGAATGGTATATAGAACTTTCTAGAAAACCTAAGTGGGTCATTTTGAAAAGCTATTTGTGAAACCTAAGGACAAGGACTCAGGATGAATAAAAGGTACTGTCTGGAGGGATGGTACACAGAGCCCTTTAAGGGACCTGCTCTTTCTTAGTTCTTTAGTGAAGTCTTTAAGGCTGGCACCCTCTCCCGGCTTTGCATCTCTGACTGCTGCTACCTTCCCACTGACCCCCTGGCCTTGGGCTTCTCTATCAGATCCAGTTCTCAGGCTCTGGGCCCCCCTTTGACTGTTTGGATACAGAGTTTTTGACCTTGGTTTATCTTGATGCAAGTGGTTAATGTTACTGAAGGCAAAGTTGGTGCTTACTTCTACAAGTTCAATGATGTACAGTTTTAAAGCACTCGTCTCTCCATGGCCACTAATACTTATTGACCCTATGGTATATGTCAGAAGCAGACCATAAATGAACATGAAGAGTATTACAGGAACATAGATTCAGTATATTTTATACCACTGTAGTACTTTTACATATGTATTTCAAAACAGGCTTACAGTTTATATGAAAAAACATAAACTATTGTAAGACTATGGAGTCTTTATTCATTCTGAGAAGGAATTATCTGCTGATGGAATGAGTGGTCTTTATTCAAATATCCAAAATTTGAAATATTCCAAATATTCTAAAATCAAAAACCTTTGGATTTCCAATGGGATTCTGTGAATGCCTGACCTCTTGTGACAGACCCTAGTCAAAGCAGAAATACTGCATAAAACCGTTTCCCATTTGTGTAAGGTATCCGTGTAGCAGATGAATTTCATGCTTACACGAGGCATCTCTTCCAAACATAGCTCATTGAGTAAGCTCATTATATGTAAGCAAATATTCCCAAATCACCGAAATCCAAAGCACTTCTGGTTCTAAGCACATCATGTGAAAGATACACAACCTCATCCAGATTACGGCCCCTTCTTACTATTAAGAATGAAACTGGCACTGCTGTAATCAAACACATATTTTTATACTGTGCTTAGAACATTATATGATCTCCTTTGTAATGTGGTATTGCTTTACCTCGGGCTTTACAGTATTAGGCAGTCTAAATGTTCATCATTTTTATTGCCACAGACTTCTTTTTTCCATAATGAAGCTTTAAAGTTTGCTTAATCACTTTCTAATTGTTGCGCATTTGGGCTGTTTCCAGTTGTGTGTGATTACAAACAGGGTGGCTATAAACATCTTTGTTCAAGTAGGCTTAAATGTTGCTGCTTTCAATAATTCCCCAAGGTGGGAATGATTAGCTCAAGGGGCATGATGACTTTATTGAGCTCTTGTGGTGCCAGAATGCTCTCTAAAAATAACATCCTAATTAGCAGTGTCACTGTTAATGAAGAGGGCACCTGGGCATCTCTCTCTCTTTGCCTTTCTTCGTCTCTCTTTTAACCTCTAGGAATATTTTATACTCCCAAGAGAAAAGTGACATGGCTTTGGATGGTTCCAAAAGCAATAGGCCACCTCTTCTGTTAGACCTGGTCTACAGTCAACCAGGCATGTCACAAAGACAGCAATGCAGACCTTGTCTCCTGGCAGTAGACAGCCTAGGCAGCCGGGTATACTGCTCATAGGGTCTCTGGTCCTTTGTGGATCTGCGTTGATGTGCGGGGATTTGGAGCAGTGGGGTTCATTAAGGAGGCAGAGTCAAGGGGTAATGGTTTGGAAGTAAGATGACTTGGAATTCTGGTATCGGCAGGCTCAAATTCCTCAGCACCATCTGCTTCCGACTCATTTAGTAGTCGTCTCTGTTGGTTCCTCTCTCCATCGTGCCAGTGTCGCCCCAGAAAATGACCGTAGTTATTTCTCCTGTGCGTAGCCATTAGACCTGGCTTCTGTCAGAGGTTACCAGCCTGGAAAAACTGCTTTTAAAGCTAATGAGGTGGGTGGTTTTCCTTGAGAAAGAGAAAGTTAATGACCTTCACTGAATTGTAGTTCACAAGACCTGGCATTTGAAACCAAGATTAGCGAAAAGGGCACACGGTCTCTGACCTCGATTCTGGCGTTCCCTTCCTCCCTCCAGCCCTTCCTCCCTCTCTGGGAATCAATACAGTCACGATCAGCATTTCCTTCCCATTCCTAGGCAGTGCTAAGTAGTTCCCTTGCCTTTCTTATTATTTACTCTCAAAGATATCAGCTCTGCTGGGGACAAGAAAATCAGTTCCCAACTCGCTTCAGGGTAAGAGAATGTGTGGAAAATGACTGTACTTTTTCCCACTTCAGATTCCAGAAAAATACCTCCCACTCTGCGGGGGGAAGCACAGCACAGTGACTCAGAGTCAGGCGTCAGGTAGAGGTGGGAAGGGACTATAACGGATCTTGCACCTCACTTGGCTCAAGGAAATAATTACATGGCCCTCAGCTTCTGCCGTTTCCTCTCTCACCATCATCAGTTTTAGCTGACACAAAGATAAGTAGAAAAATTTCCCCTGGTGCGCCACAAACATTTGGCATTCCCCCCCCTCCGTGTACTCCTGTTGAGTTCCATGATTAAATCTCATTGAGAGAGGCATTCTATTTTTTATAGGCTCTTCGTTCTTCCTAATCACTTCTGCTTTTGTTTCAAACTTTCCTTGGCCGGTATGAAATCAGGAGCATTGTGGAAGGCAGAAGTGCTCTATTTAAAACTGTCTGCCGTATTCCCCCATGAATAGAGAATTTGTAGCAGACGGTTTGCTTTCTTCTTCTCTGCCAAACTACCATGAGTTAACCATCTCACCACTCTGGGGCCGCATATATGGGAATGATAGCTTCTTAGTAATCAAATAAAGCAGAGAGCCAGAAGCTAAGTCTAGTATTTAATCTAAAATGGGTACTTTTTAATATAGTCTTATTGCTCTCTCTATTTTAATGCTGAAATAATTTTATGACTTTAAAAACAGTTTTCAAAGGAACATTGACAAGCAATATTAATTCGAATGCTCAGGAGGCATTCACAAACAATTCTATTGGTCTTTAGAAGCTATCTTTAGAAAAGGAATTTCTGATCTTATCATGCATGCTTTAACTCCCTCCACAAGGAAAGACCTATCATGGCCTGCTTTACTTATGGAATGATCAAGTTAAGTAATCTATACCCATGTGAAGGAGAAAATAATTTTGTGCCACTGTTGAGCTGAAAACTCTCGAGGTGATTTTGCTTGAAAAGCCACTGGGGGGGTTCACAGAGAACATGTGAAGTCTGGACCTAGGAGATTATGAGTTGTCACTCATTTGGGGTATTGAATACTGGCATTTCACTCCCCCTTCCTCCTCTCTCCCTCCTTTATTCCACCCCTTCCCCTTCCCCCTCTCTCCCTACTCTACCCTCTCTCATCTCTGATCCTCCTGTCTCTACCTATGAGGTATCAGAATTACAGAAATGAACCTTCTTGCCTGGCTTAATAGTTCTTGATGTGTACTTAGGAGATATCCAACATTCCCATATCTATTCTACTCGAGATCCACACACATCCACCTGGTGCCATGAGGGGATGCTAAATAGTTAACCAGAGACATCAATCTGTCTACCCCAGGTCCTCGTAGAATTCCCTAGTGACCCTTATTTGCTTGCTCCGCTGCTGTGATTCTTGCTTCTTGATTAGAACCAGGAACTCTGTTAATTTTCTGATGCAGGTTCTTGCCTTGGGATAGCACAGGACTCCCCATCCTAGCCTTAGCTTTCATATCAGACTTGGAATGGTAGTTTCTGGTCTTTTATATCTGGCTTTTCTGATCATGGAGAAGAGGCAGCCTATACCTTACACAGCCCAATGAGTACAGACAGAAGGCAACCAATGATGCTTTGTTCTCTTACAGAAAGGAAAGAAGGGATTACTGGAGTTTAAGTCTCTGTCTCATGGGGTATCCAGGTTCTTGGCATCAGCATTTTCCTGTTTGGTTCATGAAGCTTTGTATACAGACATGACTTTCAGTTAAATTGAGCACTGAATCCATATAGGTAATCTTCAAATTAAAGCAGAGTTTGGGGCCAATCTTCAGCTCTGGGAAATATCTTATAAAAATACATTCGATTGTACAGAAAAGGGGGGGGCTGCATCTCTTAGGCGCTATTAACTAAGATAGTTTTTCTTTGCTTGATCTAAACCTTGGTCAGAAATCACTATATTTCACCCTATTTCAGAACCCTGAATCCCTAAAACTACTAAAATTCCTTAGGAGGGATATGTTGCAGTCATTAATTTACCACAGATCAGCAGTAAGCCTTAAGTTTATTTATTTATGCAATTATATGTGTGTGTCTCTCTAAGGAATTGTTTTGTCAAGCATGTGTTAGACTAGCTTAGCTCTAAGATCTATCTAATATATATTTCTGATCTCAAATGAATTTAAAAACTGTTGATTATTTAACCTGAAGGAAAAGTCACATGCTATAAACTTAAATGCTTCAAACTGGACAATTTACTGGGTCAATACATTGTCATTTCTGTATAACCATTACTATCATTGACTTCCAGAATATTGCCATCACCCTTGAAGGGAACCCTGTACATTTGAAGTGGTTTCCATTTCTTCTTTTCTTTCAGCCAATGGAAGCATTTCTGTTTCTGTGGTACCTATCTGAGGGTGCTCTTGTGTGTTGGCATCTTCACTCAGTACAGTTTATCACAATGCCTTTGTGCCACAGCCATCTGACAGCATGAATCAGAAATAATAATACCCACAGAGCTGAAATCAAGTTAGAGTCCATAACCGAAGCCTTAGAGAGAATGATGTCTTAGGTTTCAGAAAGGTGGCAGTTTCTGGCAGGAAACAATCCAGAATGTTCCTAAGTTCCTCACTTTGCCAGTGGGGCATGCATCATTTATGTGGACACAGGAACACACTAACAAGGCTAGGGTGGTGGCTCTGTCCTATAATCACAGCTACATGTGAAACTGAGGCAGGAGTCTCACAAGTTCAAAAGGCCTGCTGGAGCTACAAAATGAGTTCAAGACTAGTCTGGACAAGTTGGTAAGAATCTGTCTTGAAAAGATTTAAAATAATCTATAAGGAGATCTAGAGACAATATAGTTCAGTGTCAGAGCACCTGCCTGGTGGTTCAATCCCCAAACCAGATAAAAAGAGAAAGAAGAAAGCAAAGGAATGAGGGAAGGAAGGGAAGAGGAAGGATAGAAAGAAAGAAGGAAGTCAGAATACCTAAACTTTTTATGGGTGGAATATGGTTGTTGCAACTGACTTCTTATCTGAAAGTGTCATGCAGGGGACAGCTGTGCTTAGATGCCACCATAGTGGTGGCCTTTTCTTCCTTAATGACTTTAATAAACCTTACTTAGTATGGTCAACATGATTATCCAATTGGATAGTTGAAAGCAACACTTTTGCATGGAGGAAACCATAAGAGTGTGTTTGGGCTCAAGGGTTAAGTTGGTCCTGCCACGGAGTGGATAGACCATGGTATCTGGCCACTCTCAGGCTCAAAGTTCAGTATCTCACCATTTTGGAAGCTCTGATCTAAAACGTCACGTGCTATGCATTGTCCTCTATAAGTATATGTCACTCAAGTATCCTTTAGATGTAAAACGTCTGTCTGTAAAAACGTCTTTGAACTCTTGATTAACTGCCTGGGCTACTTTCTAGAATATTATGGAACTCACAAAGCAAAGGAAAAACAAAACCTCTTGTATTATGTTTTTGTAAATCTGCTTAAAAACTGCCTGCAGTTTTTGATATGTATAATAAGCCCTTGACAGTTAGAAATCAAATAATTTTCCTAGTGTTCAAATTGCTATTTTGAAACATACTTTAAAATATGTTGAATGTCTTAGGATATGTGATGTTAAGTCAAAGGGACTACAAATATGGTCAATCTTGGACCAGTTTTTCCCAATTCTCTGAACAGATGGCTACTACCTTATCATTTAATGATGATTCTGAAATTAATAACAGTTATAGTTTGAGCAGCACAGAGATAACAATATAGTGTATGACATTTGAGTTCTTACTGCTCTTTCGAACGGCTGCTTTCACAAGCAGACATACAGAGCTGGCTCCGCTGCTGAGGACTAAGCTGCAGAAACCTTGGGCACAAGCAATGACCAGCATCAACAAATTACTGGATGCTCTAATTAATGCCCCATCAGAAAGCCTGTCTTGGTTTGTATTTCAGCAATCATTCTCAGTTAAGTGTCTATGATCAATAAATATGAAACAATGATAGAGAGGTTATTGATCATGGCTACTTGCATCAGAAAAACCAGGAAATTACTTATGGATATGTTTCATGCAACTTAGAGCCATTCAAAAATGGGAATAAATGTCATCTACTGTAGCAGGTAACTTAAGAAAGCCATTGGCCTTAAAAATATTTACCACACTGAACATTTTCACCAAAACAGGAAATTACGTGTGGATATGTTTCATGCAACCCAGAGCCATTCCAAAATGGGAATAAATGTCATCAATTTTAACAGGTACCCTAAGAAATCCGTTGGCCTTAAAAATATTTACCACACTGAATATTTTCACCCACATCCTGATGAGCCTGTCATTCTCCCCAATCATGCAGTTCATTACATTCAGATTACATCTACATGCAAGTAATTCTAAGTGGCTCCAAATGTCTCTCTTCTGCTATGGGTTCTATTTTAAAAAGCCTCTGAAAGCCTTGGGCACACAGTCTAAATGCTTTACTCCTGTCTGGCATTTCATTCACTCAACATGTGGCTAACATAGGGGGAACTGATGATGCAAAGATGTCTTTCTCTTTGGTAAGTCTTTCCCAAGGCTTTCTTGAGTTCTTTGCCATGCTCCTTCCATGCAGACTTCCAATTCTGTGGCTAAAGTCCTTGCATGGGACTCTTGTGAATTGTAGAAACTACTGGATGACATGGGAAGGCCTGTCACATCTTCATCAGGACATAAAGAGAAGATGGGAGGGAGGACTTCAGCCTGATAGACCCTATCTTTTTCTCTTCAGACCTTTTTTTTTATCAACCAGTCAGCACTTGGTGAGTTAAGAAAAATGCATTGCTTTAATATTTTTGTCTTTGCAGAATCTCATGCTGAGGCATTTGCCACCTACGTCCACTTGCTCAGACTGCCGTGCATAAGTCAGTTTTCTTCCCACCCCCATGTGAAAATGTGGCCTAAAAAAACACTGCAAGACTGGCTCATTTAGAGGCTCATGCATTCTGTTTTCTCAAAATGCTACAACCAGGATAAAATACTGGCAAATACATATTACATTTCTTCTAATAAGTGCTAGTAGAAGGTTCTAGACTTCCTCCTCCCTGAATTCAAGACATATAATACAGAGCTCTGTGCTTCCACATAATTTATTTATTAATAGTGAAGAATTTTATTTATTTGGTTTTGGTTTTTTTAAGACTAGGTTTGTGTGTAGCCCTGTCTGTCCTGCCTCAAACTCACAGAAAATGCCTGCCTCTGTTTCCCAAGTGCTAGGATTAAAGGTATCCACCACCACCACCTGGTTTGCAGGGAAGAATTTTTAATACTTTGCATTTAAATGATAAAAACTAATCCAAAGACCGAAAGTCCAAAATTAGACATATTTTAATATGTCAGAAAGGTGAAAAGTATATGAGGGGTGGGGAAGGATAAGACAAGCTACAGGGAAGCAAAAGGAAATCAGCATGAGGGCAATCGTGGAGAGAAGCAGAGGAAGAGAAAGGAGAGAATAACGTACAGATTAGACCCTAGAGGGTAGAACATAAAATCAAAGTAGGGAAAGTTGTCAACCAATCCAGACACAAGGATGAAAGCTTCTGCATCGTTTATTACCATCCAGGAGAAAATTCCCATCCGCCAAGGTCAGTGTGACTTCAATAGCAACACCCTTCAATGTTTACTACATGCAAGGCTATGCCATCAAACCCTGGACGACCTATTTGAGAACCTCTGTCTTTGATCTGTACTGAAACCAACTACTTGCTGCCATGAACTGTACAATTAGTGACATTAAGCTGTTTAGATCAACACTAAAAGATGGGGTGTTGTGTGTGCATTGTTTACAGCTGAGAAATGATTGATTTTTCTGTCAATGTCCTATTTTATAAGAATGTTCTCACAATAAAAGAGATTTTGCAATTAAATATTATTTATTTGTTTACTATGATTATTTATAATGATCACTCATAATTTGTATATTGATAAGTTCTATACAGTCCCATTTCCAGATTATTTGTAGTGGCATTTCATTTGTATTTTAATAAATAAAGCTTGCCTGAAGATCAGAGAGTAGAACAGCCCCACTGGTCAGCCTTACAGACCAGGAGGTGGTAACAGACACCTGTAATCCCAGTAGCCACATTAGTTTGCCATAGGAACCAGGTGGTGCATGCCTTAAATCCCAGCCCTAGAGAGAATTATAAAATGGGGGAAACAGCTCTCAGTCTTGTTTCATTCTGAGACTCCTGGAGGAAGGATCGCCATTTCGGACTGGGGTCGAGGTAAGAGCCAGTTGCTAGCTGTTTTGCTTTTCCAACCTTCAGGTTGAACCCCAATATCTAACTCTGAGATTTTATTAGTCGTGCTTCAGATTACATATACAGTTATATGCTCATTTTAGGATTTTGTTACTTTAAAAGTCCATTAGAAATTCTGCTCTTCTCAAACTTTATTAAATAATGGACTATATATTCTTCTTTTTGAGTCAATTCTAATGTGTTTTCTTTCTTTTGTAGCCCTGGGGATTGAACCCAGGGCCTGATGCCTGCTAGGCAAATGCTCCACTGCTCAGTCTTATACCTAGCTATAGTATCTTCTTGCTTCTCAGACAGGCTGAATAGTGACTTTGTCTCTTATTCTGGTTTCCTAACAGTTTCTGGTGAGGTGTTTGGTATGGATTATGACTAGACTAAGATTTGGACATTTTTGGTTTATTCTGTTTTTATAAAAGCAAGCCCAAGTTCGTATACATGCA
The DNA here is from genome assembly GCA_001685095.1 of Ellobius talpinus. Classification (NCBI taxonomy): domain Eukaryota; kingdom Metazoa; phylum Chordata; class Mammalia; order Rodentia; family Cricetidae; genus Ellobius; species Ellobius talpinus. Next base: position 11,178 of record LOJH01058453.1, read on the forward strand.
AGTAGGAGGAATGATTCATATAAGTGGAGATCTACACTAAAAGATGGAGTTTTATATGAATTTTCTTCTCCCTAAACAAAACAAAACAAACAAACACAAAACCAAAAACAAAACTAAAAACAAAGCAAAATAAAACCAAGTCAAGGTGAATAGGTTTAAAAGGTACTTAAAGGTACTTGAGTTGATCTTGTAACCTGCCACATCACTGAAGTTATTTATCAGCTGTAGG
>LOJH01058454.1:0-11406 GCA_001685095.1 Ellobius talpinus
AGGTGTGTGTCACCACTGCCTGGTCTGTAAGGCTGACCAGTGGGGCTGCTTTACACTCTGATCTTCAGGAAAGCTTTATTTATTAAAATAAAGATGAAATGCCACTATAAGGGTGACTGTCCTCACAGTGTCCTAACGTGGTCTTATCCCTCTACAGAGAGAGGTACCTGGATTTTCTTCCTTATTCAATAAGGACATCAATTCCATTGGAGTAAGATCCCATGTCCTGACCAGCAGGAGATGAATCAGGGTCCCTGGGCCCCGGAAGAAAGAGGAATGAAAGGGGCAAGAGACACAAGAAATGGACAGCAAGTCTGTATTCTGATTAAGCTGCCAACTTTATTTTTCCTCAGGAGCATTATATAGCAAAAAGGCAGGGTGAGGGTAGGTTTCTGGAATGTCGTTGATCTAACTGGAATGCCAGGTCTGCAGACATCCCTAGCTGATAGGAAGAGATAAGGAATGCTGAGGGTCTGTAAATGTTTACAGGGGGACATGCTAATCACTTCTGGTGCCTAGGATCTGCAGGTCAGGGGCAATCTTAACTCACAGGGAGATAAGGGTTATCCTAGGCCTGGAACTTGCCCTACTGAGGCTTCGGAATAGTTTACTTAATTTGTGACTAAGATGGTTATAATCAAATACAGGTCTTTGCTTCCAGCAATCCTGGGCTTGTAATCTTTCCTTTGAAATCTGTATCTCTGAGCATTACCATAGCTGAGTAAGGGCTTCAACATGTGAGTTTGGGGGTATAAGTTTCAGGTTTATAACAAGCAATTTCTACCTTAATCAATGAAACAAAATAAAAGGTCCATTGCTCTTTCCTCGATCCTACTAATACGGACTGGATCTGCTGAGCAAGCACATAAATTATTCCTCCAAAGAAAGCATATTTTTAACTTAAAAAGAAAAAAAACTTATTTCTTTAAAAGAAGGATAAAAGAAGGATAATTTCTATGATTTCTTGCCAATGTCAATTCAAGTTACTATTTCAGTATACTATACCACATCTCACTTGCCAACATGATTTACACTCTTGGCCAAAGAAACTTCTCATTGGAAACCTACACATCTTTGAATATAGTCCAAACATGGAAACATTTCAGCTTTTAAAGGGAAGTAATATAATGTTGCAAAGACTATACTAATACTATAAACCTAAAATAATCTAAAATTTAGTCCTTGCTTTGACATTCAGTGAGACTGGAACCTTTTGAAACACATGAAGTCACTTTCCTTCCAACTTCTATCATACCTCTAGTCAAGAATGCCCACAATTAGAAGATTTTGAAACTCAGTGCTCGTGTTGAGGAACAGTGGTAAATTATTCCAAGTAATTTTAAGTTCTTAGTGAATGGCCATGCATTTCAAATACCTTAAGCTATTGAAATACTTACAAGGGTGAAAGCATGAACAGAAAAGGACTTAGTAATTCATGGAGGAGGAACCTTATTTTGGATGAATTAATGTTGAAAACATGACTCATTAGAAAATTTATTTACCGGTTTTTATTTTTATAGTTTAATAACACTAAAGCTAATAGTTATCTTGGATTTGAATAATTATTTTAAATGTTACTTTCATCACTCATTAAGTGTTTCATTCTAAAAACAGTTACCCATTTATACTATATTTTCTATTCCCTTTTATCCATTCTCATTACACTTCATACCCTCATTACAGAAAATTTTATATTGTATGTTAATTTATAAGCTGCTATCCTTAGATATTGCAAGCTTCTTTAAAATTAGGAACAATAGCTGAATGTGGTACCCAAGGGCTTTACTCTCAGCACTAGAGAACTTGAGGCATGAACATTACAAGTATGAGAGGAGCTTGGTTCTATGGAAAGACCAGTCTTTAAAAATATGATTAATTCATTTAGATGCGCTTTATTTCCAGTTTAGATATTGCACAGCATACAGGATAACTAAAAAGTATTATTTGAATATGGATGGAATTTTTCCCGAATTGCACTAAAAATGTTTGATTTGGACACCTGAAGTTTCTTTGTGGAAATGAGAAAGCAAGTATTCAAATAATTACAGCTTTTAATATTGTTGTCCTTTAGACTTTCTTATAATTCGAGATCGTCAAAAATGCTAATAGCTTTTCTTCTTGCTGTAACAGAACACCTGAGAGAGCGGCTAGACAGATTTTGACACATAGCTTCAGAGGATTTCAGGTTTTTATGGCAGGCGTTCTGGCTAGCTTTAACAGTCAACTCGATGCACCTAGAATTATCTGGAGGAAAGACTCTCAATTTTTAAAACTACCTAGATAAAATTGTCTTGTGAGCATGCCTGTGGAGTACTGTATTGATTATTAATTGGTGCCAGAGGGCTCATTGAGGATGGCACCATTCCCTATGCAGATAGTTCTAAAATAAATATACTAAATATTTTCAGATGTGCAATGCTAGGCAAAATAGCCAGAAAGCCTGATTTCTGGTTCTCATATTGAGTTCTTAACTTGACTACCCTCAGTGAGGGACTGTGTGACCTAAATCAGATAATCCATTTTCTCCCCTGAGCAGCTTTTGGTCAGGGTATTTAATCACAACAAAAGACATGAAACTAGACCAGTGTGGAACATGTGACAGTAGGGTCAGTCCATCTTCATAGGAGCTTGAGCTGACTCATCACATGATGGTGGCCAACCGGGAAGCAGAAACTTCACCTAGAAGTGAAAGTCAGTATAAATCCAGACATGACCCTGATGGCCTGTGTCTGCCTACTGGTTTGCTTATCTGAAAGCTTCTGCTTTCTCTCAAGAAAATGCCAGCAACTGGGGACAAAGTTTTCAAACACGTGAGTCTGTAGGGAATGTTCCACACTCAAACCTTAACCTTCACTATCTAAATTAATCTCTCTTCATAAACTACAGTGTTTTTTTCTAAATTACTTTCTGAGGATAAAAACCTAACATATCCTTAATGGTTAATATTCTGAAAATGTGTGAAATGGTATATCAGTGATCTCTGAGAGTGTAATTTCTAGATTTGCCAAGCAGCAAATCTTTTCCATCTTTCTTGCTGAAAAAAAAAAATAATCAGAGAACAAAGGAAAACATAACCCAAGAGAGTCCATCCAAATAGCACAGAATCTCTGCCACACATAATCACATATGTAAGCACACACTCACAAATGCACAGACTCACATACACTTTCACACTGTCACACAATTTTTAACAATATAAAATATCTGTGAGGACACCAGAATGTGCCGCTGATTCTCTTTGTATACTAAGCTAATCTATGTTCCCAACAAAGTATCCCAAAGTGGATTAGAGCATACATACTCTTCTAAATAATTACACACACAAACACACACACACACACACACACCACTTTGGGAGTAGTAGTCTTCACTTACATTCTGCAACCAGAGTGAAGGTTTCATGTAGGTACTGTTGGAAACAAAGTGTGTGTGGTTCACAGTGTGGCTCATCGTCTAGTAGATTTGCCACCACACACAAACTTATCACAAAGGGAAACACTTGAGTTCTTACTGAATCAGAATCTTTATGGTCAAGTCCAGCTTCTGTGTTGAAACTCCTCCCCGTTCAGCTCAGGTTACTCTGTATTGAGATGTTGATGATGGAAAAGCCTAGTTTTCATGTTTTGAATCCCCATTGTCGCTTCTAACTCTTTGATGGTGGTCTTGATACAACCAATGACTCTTTTACTAATGACGTTAACAGTGCTTTATGAATAACATTCAACCAGAAACACTTTTCTATCCAAGTCCAATTTCTTAGGCTATTATCTGTCTTGCATATCCCTTGATTCATTATTCATATTAAGAAATCTGATATCAAATCAAGGGTTCTCATCTCTCTCCCTTTTACTAAATCTGCCCTGTAAATTACTCTCAGGTATTCATTTTCCCTGTGTCCTCTCACACTCTGTGTCTTCCCTAGCTTTCTGCTACTTTCATTTTCTCTCTTCTTCTCTGGCCTTTCCCTATTAGTTGCCGTCATCCCTTACACTGGCTCCAGCTCAGTGTATCTTTTTGAATGCATTTCAATGCCAAGTTGTTTGGACAGAATTTGAAACCGCACGGGAGATTTGTAGTTTGGATAGCATCATCTGGAGAAGTTCCTAATTTATTTTCACAGTTATGTAAAATTTAGATCTCTCATGTCTGTAAAACCACCCGCAAGCAACACCAATTGTATTTCATAGACTAGGCTGCATGAATGATTTAAACCAGACCCTAGACCCTTTCCCCGCTAGGAAAAATTTGAATATTTAGTTTAAGGGAAAAGAAATTAAATTAGACTATCACAAATAGAAGCAAAATCAAATGGGAGGGGGAGGGGGATGAGGGGAGGGGGACAGAATTGGGAGGAGGGGAGGAGTTGGAAATTTTTAATAATAATAATAATAATAAATAAATAAATAAAATAAAAAAATCAAATGCCCTTCCACATTAAGAACCCCTGTCCATGGGCAGGCAAACTATATAAAGTTACTCTGCCTTTCTGAATAAAATTGATTTTTTGTTGCCATATAATTTATATAAAGAGTACATTCCATTTGCAAAATTACTGATTCCCAGAAGCTGTCAAGGTGGCCATGTAGTTTGCTTTCCGCTATGGTCCAGAGAATACTGGGACAGCTGGAGAGACACTCTGCAGCCACCACTCTAACCCAGGTAAATCTTATCCACTATGGTACCATATAAACTGTCCATTTCAATTATTTCATACCGACCTCTGTGCTATATACAGTTAGAGAAGTCAGATAAAGACATAGGGTTTAAAGACACAAGCTGTGCCGGGTTCGTGAACTCCCCTAGCAGTTACCAGACAGATGACATAGCAAAACGTATTTAAATAGTTAGTTGCTAATTAAAAACTGGCCTCCTCATCTTTAATTTTAATTAAAAAAAAGGTCTGATGATAAACTTGGATTAGTTGTTCTTAATGGAGTTGATTTTGGCATTTGTGGCATTTAGCAATTTCTGGACATGATTTTGGTCATCATAACTGGAGGGAGGAAAAATGGAGAATTAAATGAATAGGGATGTTGATAATATTCCATATGTCCAGGACAGAACTCCATAATATACCAGTAGTCAGCCAAACAAAGTAATGGAAACATGGATAAAAAAAAGCATGCATGAAACTGCTGCTAACGGAAAAGCCAATTATTTAACAGATATTTAGTGTGTATCAGGCAGCCTTGACACCTGGATTCTCTTGTCACTTTTAACCTAAATGCACAGAGCTGAGATACTAAAGGCAACAAGATTCAGACAGCATGAAAGAACCACACATCTATGCTTGTGCCTTGTGTCTTCAATATAAATGTTTACTTGATTATTCAATTGATTCTGTCAAACAAAAGTTTAAAGAGGTCCTGAAATTTACTATTTTTGTTCTACTTTTCAAAAGCATTCCCAAGTTAATCATCACCACAGTCATTCAGAGCTAACAATCTGTTTTTCTGTCTTCAAAGGCACTTAAGGAGGCAGCATAAACTCAGACTATGAAATCAGCAAATATTCTGGAACAGACTATGTGGCTATTATAATTTTTCTAAAGCAGAGAAAAGCAGGATTGAACAGAATATTAGAATTGGATCATAATAATAATACACTGTACTAAAGGAGAACTTATAGAAAATATACCAGTCACTTTTACTGAAGTTTAATATTTAATGCTCACAAACCTTTGAAATAGTTTCTCCCGTTTCTCCTATATGTAAGGGAAATTATATGGGCATATTTTCATAAGTAAAATGGCCAAACAGCTAAGGTATCAAGTGTTATGGATTGGGTTTGGAAAGGCCCCCAGGAGGTTACTTCACCACATACTCCTACATCATTTGCTCAGGGGCCAAAAGCACCAGGACAACTGATCATGAACCATGAAATCATAATTAAGAAAACCAACATTTCTTTTTCTTAAATTTATTGTTTTAGATATTTTTTGTAGTAATGTAAAGCTGATTAGCACTCCAAGAGAGCATAGCTCCAGAAAAATCTATGATTTATCTATCGTACCATTCATCTTTAAAGATGAGGAGCAGATAAATCTATTTTGTCTCTTGAAGGCATGGCTATGGAAGACATACATCATAAAATTAATATGTCATATATCATAGAATTAATATATCAGTTCAATTCAGTAAACTATTAGAATGAAGTAGGATAGCATCCACCTGTTACATAATGTTTCATTTGAAAACAAGTTCCTCGTATATTTGGGCAAAGTCACAATGTCTTCTCTGAAGCTGCAGCACTCAGAAACACTGGAGACCTCTGGTTTTGATCAAGCCATTTAAGTGGCCACATGCACGACCTTGTTGTTCCCAAACATGTACTCACCGCAGGTGACATTTCAGCAGCTTTCTGAAGGAGAAATTGTTGCTTTCACTCTGCTTTTATAAATCGTGCAAAATGGCCCCTTACCTCCGGTCCCTATAAGAAGGATACTTCAAAGTCAAACTGAGAGAAGAAAAAAAAATTCACGTGAATGAGCAGACGATCTGACCCACCAGCCACACAAAATTAGTAACTCTCCAGAACAGTAGACAATCTCTGCTTTACCTGCAATCCTGTTTTCCCTTCTTCTTCTTTGCCAAATGCTAAAGGATGTGTTGCCGATCCTTAACCATAAATCATAAAGCTTTTTTCCCCCTGAGGAATCCATACACAATTCATTTTTTGCCTCCCCCACCCCCGCCATTCATAGAACCTCCACCTTGTCTCAGAGTAGTCACACACACAAAAGAGGGAACAGTTGTCTGGTAAGGAAACACTGAACTTCATTAAATCAGACATTGTGCCTCGTAAGATGATTTAACAGCAGGCAGTTCATTCTGGCTACAAAATATATTTGAAATCAAGTCTATCTTTTATAAAAGGAAAGTCTGCTGAGAGTACAGAAAAGAGCTCAGATTTATTCATGCACAAGAATCCCATTTTAACAGTGTTTATGATATGGCTCACTGACCAAGCCTGCAAAACACAGCTATGAACAGTAACAAGAACCAAGCTCAACACACATCACATAATTAGTCCATAAAACAGATGTTCATTGTTTCACACATGGCATTTAAAAAAAACTCTATTATTTCACTTAACACCAGCATACTCAATGGATGTGGTTGTATAACAATGGAATAAAATTTTGTGGAAAATGTTAGCAAAAACCTTGGGACACTGTATCACAGAGGCCTCAACGAGCTCTGAAAGACTGTGTATGAAAGCAATGAAGCAAACAGTTTTGGCCCAGTTCTCACAGCATACGTTCAAACCTACCTAACCCTCAAGTTGAGAACAGAAGGAGGAAATCCACACATGGCCATTATGATGCTTGGAACTTTTGCATATTTGATATAAACCAGTCTTTATACTTTACTCCATATAACTTGCCTAATGAATGCAAGAATTATTTGCCCAGTTGAAAATCTTCCTGGACACAGATGTAGAAATTTGAGGAACTCCCATTAACAAAATAGTAGATGAGGCAATGTGGGATTCCCCTCTGCGTGCTGAATATGTTTTATTACCATTGGTTAATAAAGAATCTTCTTTGAGCCTATATCAGTGCAGAATAGGACAAGGTGGGAATTCCAAGCAGAGAAAGAGGAGAAAAGAAGATGGAGTCAGGGAGACGGCATGTAGCCACCAAAGGAGACAGACGAGCCCTGGAACCTTGCCAGTAAACCATGAGCCGCGTGGTAGTACATAGAATAATAGAAATGAGTTAATTTAAGATGTAAGATCTAGCTAGAAATACGCTTAAGCTATTGGCCAAACAGTGTTGTAATTAATATAGTTTCTGTGTGATTATTTCGGATCTGGATGGCCAGGAATGAATAAGCAGCCTCCACCTACAATGAGGGACTTGGAGCTTTTTCCCCCTGAGTCTCACCTGATCCTGTCCTGTTAGACCAGCAATTCCTCAGTGCGACAAAGCTTCACTTCCCCACTAAGAAATCAGCACCTCACATGCAATGATTTTATAATGTAAAACCAGTTCTACTTGAAATGCTTTTCTTTTAAGATGAAAAATATTCTCTTTGAGGACAATAATGATGATTAAACATAAAGTAGCTTTGTGTATTTTCATGTGGTCTTTCTTTGGTATACTATGTTAATCTGCCTCAATTACAAATATATAAGACATAACTAAGACATAACTCAAACTTCTTTATCCTGGAAACTAAAGGAAACCCAGGTCCTTTATCATCGTCCCCAGGCTATATCAAGGATCCAGTGGATGGTCACAGGGCTTATTCTCTTTCCAGCATTTAGCACTGTTTTGTTTCAAAAGGTTTATTCTCAAATTTGACCTGCTGGTCTTGGAAGATTCCAACTCACAACCTATTTCTTATCTTACTATTAGAATATTTTTTTCTTCTTTTTCTTCATATTTCTACGAACTCTAACTGAACCTGGTTAGGTCACATAATTAACCCTAAGCTAATCCTCAAACCCAGAAGATGTGGTGCTCTTCTTATTCCCCACTAAGTCCAGATACACACAAACAGCATAGAATAAGGTAAGAAAAAACAAAATTGGGGTTCTGTTGCTAGATAATGGGTAATTTTGACTTAAAGAAAAACTACCAACAATCATTAAAATACTGTCTTGGCACTACAATACAACCTCCTCAGCTATCCAAAGAAAGTTATAACTCCTTCAAATCCACAATTAGATTGATGATCCAACACTAATCAGACTTCTAGAAAACTTTAATAGCGACAGAAGAATCTTTGGATGTCAAAGTAGTTGATACTGCCACAAACCAAATTTGTTACTTTTCCCCCTAGCTGTTTAGAGGCCTCAAAATCAAATTTTCTTTTAATGATAGTATTGTATATCAGTGAAATTTATTACTGGATTTTGAAATATATAGATGAACCAAGTACCAAAAAATCTATTGCCTGGAAGGTATATTTTTGTTTACTTTTGTGAAAATGAAGAGAATAAAGGACAATAAAATACCCAGATGACAGTGAGGAGCACCTCTGACACCAGCCTATACCAGCCCAAGATTGCATTAAACAGAGAGACCCTAATTAAACACCTGATACCATTGGAATCTACATACTCTTTCTACTTTGTAAGCGAAAACATGTTTTAGAATTAATATACCTTTTAAGAACATATAAAGAATATCCTTTAAAATGGTTATATATAAAAATAAATTTGATCTAAAATTATTGATATAGTAATTCTAAAAAAAAGAATCCAGAGACAGCAATCACATTAATCCTATTATATGTAACTTCTTCATTTTGTAGAAACATCTGTAAGTTCTTGCATATCCTCAGATAGATCACTTTAAAGGTTGTAAGAGCCACATGTCATGAAGGTTAGAAGGAAAACAGTGCCTTCTGGACATGACAGGACATATGTCGTCAAGATATCACAGCAGCTGTGGCTGTCTATGCATAAGCAACATAATCAGCATTCCACGATAAAGGAGAAAAGGGATTTATGAGCTCCCACCCCTCACTAAGTAGCTGAGGGCAACTGATAGCCTTCGGGAGAGGGAGAGTCAGTTTTCTTTGAGGGTAGGCCTACAGAAGATTTAGTCATGATCTACCAGAAGGCCTCATACCCAGAAGTATGGATCAACTGTAGTTGATGGGTTATTAAACAAACAAATATTTTTAAAACGGTGACACAAAGCCCAGTGGTATGAGAGTGGGATAGATCAGAAGTAAAGATAATTTGGGAGTAAATGCTTGAAATGCGTTTTATGAAATTTGCAAAGAATAATTTTAAAGAGACAGTTTTAAGTCAATAACAAACATTCTAAACTTGAAATTGATGAGTCCAAAAATTGCTTAAAGTATTTTTTCCCAGCTAGAGAGTCAGATCCTTAAAAAATGAAAGGGAATTCTATTTTTTAATAACCTCAGCCCCGAAGGAGTTTCTGGTCCAGAGGAAAATAAAAAAGCTTATTTGTTTGTATTATTTCTTTATTTATGGGTATGCATAGGTAGGTGCAAGCAAGTGCAGATGCCCACTGGTGTTCAGGTGTTCAGCTATCATTTCTCAGAAGCCACCTACATTGCCTTCTGAGACAGAGTCTCTCATTGGCCTCAAACTTGTCAAGCAGCCTAAGCTGGTTATCTAGCAAGCCTGGGACATCTGATTGTTGTCGTTCTCTGTGGTGCTGTGATTCCAGGCTCATGCCACCAAGTCGTTATTGTGGATTGTTAGGGATCAAACAGTTCTTTATGCTTCTGCAGCAAGCCTTTATTGTCTGAGCTCTCTCCCAGCTCCGCAAAAAGCCTTTTGAAAGCATAGCAAATAATACAAAATATCTAGGGCATATGGATGATGCAGAAGACAATGGATATAATAAAAGTGGGTAGGACTATACTTATCTAACATGAAGAATTTTGGATTTAATTTATAGAATGGAGACATCCTGAGGAGTTTGCACAAAATGGTATGTAAATTATTTAGTAAATCTAGAGCAGTCATAAGTGTAACTGGGGTATCATAATCTTTCCATAATTCTGTTTTTATTATTGTCACCCTCGTCTTTACAGAAGCCACTTTATTGTAGCCTTTAGACAAATTTATACTTAATGCTGTACAGATGTGTTTTTATTTATCCTTACATTCAAAGTCCACAACCTTGAGTTTGCCCTTAGTATTTTCAAAGTGTTTTCTTAGTAAAAACACATTATAGGAAAGTTACCCCTACTTTTAAAAGTCTCTAACTCTGAAACCCTGGTTCCAAAGTCAACCCGCTTCTTTCATCTCCACGGCTCACTCGAAGTTAAAAATTGCTCAACTCCAGTCTACCACCTAACATGAAATGTTTCTGCTTGAAAGGCCCTCCAGCCTGTGCCTGCCATCAAGAACCACAAAGCCCCACTGAGCAGAGGTAGCTGTGAGCTCAAATGAAAAGGATGAGTCTAAGCATGCTCACAGTGTGATCTTTGCGAAAATAAAAGGACACCGCAGAGGTGTCCCTGTTCAGGGAATGGTATAAATGAGCGGGCAGCTCTATACAGACCACAAAAAAAGATTAATCAAGCATTGGAACAATTCTATTCTAGTTTGTATTCTTTAGGGAAAACTTCCTTAGTTGCAACTAAATGGGAATCCCTGAGGCCTGCCAAATATCCCATTTAAATTAGCATAAATTTGCATAATGGACATACAAAATGATAGGCTGCTAGAAGATATTCTTCCAAAATCTCAAGTAGGTGTTTTTTGTTTTATTCTTTTGTTTTGATACATTTTCTGTAAATATCTGTGCAAATAGAGATGAAGCTACTAGACGGCATGGCCTGGGAGAATATCGAACGTCACTGGGTCCATGTTCAGCTTTAAGAAATTCCCTCCTGTCTCTATCTCCATCCATCACCAGCTGAAGGATCAATGGTGATATGCAAGATATTCATCAGTGTGGCTATAGGA
>LOJH01058458.1:0-10274 GCA_001685095.1 Ellobius talpinus
ACTTGTACAGCCACTTTGGAAATCAGTATGGTGGTTTCTCAGAAAATTGATAATTTATCTACTTCAAGACACATTGATACCACTCTTGGGATATACCCTAAGATACTCAATCATACCACAAGGACATTTGCTCAACTATGTTCATAGCAACATATTCATAATAACCACAATCTGGAAACAACCTGCATGTTTCTCAACAGGAGATTGGATAAAGAAAATATGGTACATTTACACATTTATACAATGGAGTACTACTCAGCTATAAAAAACCAACAACATCTGAAGGGAAATGGATGGAACTAGAAAAAAATCCTGAGTGAGGTAACCCAGACTCAGAAAGACAAACACAGTATGTACTCACTCATAAGTGGATACTAGATGCAAAGCAAAGGATAACCAGACCACAATCTACAGCTCCAGAGAAGCTAGGTAATAAGGAGGACCTGAAGAGGGACACATGGATTGCCCTGGGAAGGGAAATTAGATGAGCTATTCTGGGTAAACTGGGGGCAAAGGGGCAGTAAAGGGGAGAGAATGGGAGATGAGAACAGGAGAGAGCTGGATGGTCAAGGTGGGGAGGGACGGAGTGGAAGATCAATGAAATAGATATCTTGATAGAGAGCCATTATGAAGTTAGGGAGAAGCCTAGTGCTAGGAAAATTCAAAAAAATCCATAAGGATGACCCCATCTAAGATTCCTAACAATAATGGAGTGGGTGCCTGAACTTCCCCTGTAATAAGATTGGTGACTACCCCAACTGTCATCATAGAGCCTTCATTCAGTAATTGATGGGACCAGATGCAGAGATCCATAACCAAGCATCAAGGAGCTCTGGGAATCCAGTTGAAGAGAGGGAGGAGGGAATATATGAGAAAGGGAGATCAAGATCATGAAGGGGAAATCTATAGAGACAGTTAAACCAAGCTCGTGGGAACTCTTGAACTCTAGATGGACAGCTGCGGAGCTTCTAAGGGACTGAACTAGGCCCTGTGCATGGGGGAGTCATTGTGTAACTTTGTCTATCTGAGGAGCCCTTGAGAGTAGGACCTGGATCTATTTCTGGTGCATTTTTTTAAGCTTGTTGTAGCCCATTCCCTATGGTGGGATGCCATGGTCAACTTTAATACTGGTGGGAGGGGCTTGGCCCTGCCTCAGCTTAATGGGCCTGGCTTTGTTGACTCCCCATGGGAGCTCTTTTGGGAGGAGTAAATTGTGGGTAGCAAGGGGCTGGAGAGGTGAGGGGGCTGTAGGAGGGGTGGGAAGGAGAACTGTGGTTGGGGTGTAAAATGAACTTAAAACAATAAATATATCATAATAAAAATGAAGAGAGGTGCAAAGAAAGCAGTGGGAGGCTTTGAAAGGTCTCAGTGAAGATGAGAGTTTGTCAGATGACTGTGTTAGGGTTCCTATTGCTGTGAAGCGACACCATGACCATGACAACTCCTATAAAGGAAAGCATTTAATGGGGTGGCTCGCTAACAATTCAGAGGTTCCTTTCATTATCATCACGGTGGAGAGCATGCAGGCAGATATGGTGCAGGCTACATATTTATCAGAAGGCAACAGTAGACTGAGCTACTTGGAAGTATCTGGATCAAATATGAAACCTCAAGCCTGCCTCCACAGTGATACACTTCACCAACAAGACCAAACCTATTCAAAAAAAGCCACACTTCTTAATAGTGCCATTCCTTATGAGATTATGGGTGCCAATTACATTCAAGCTACCACAGACAACACGACCATAGCATTTTTTTTTTAAAGGAAAACAACATTTAATTTGGTGGCTTACAGCTTCAGAGGGTCAGTCCGTTATCATCAGGGTGGTAAATATGGTGGTAAGCAGGCAGACATGGTGCTGGAGAAAGAACTGACAGTTCTACATCTTGATCCACAGGCAGCAGCAGGAGAGGCTGTATAGTGCTACTAAGAGTAGCTTGAACATATAAGACCTGAAACCCTGTCCCCAACAGTGATTCACTTCCTCCAGAAAGGTCACACCTACTCCAACAAGGTCACACCTCCTAATAGCGCCATTCCCTATGGGCCAAGCATTCAAACAGATGAGTCAATGGGGGGCGGGGTCAGACCTATTCAAACCACCACATTCTACTCCCTGACCCCCATAGGCTTATAGCTATAACATAATGCAAAATGCATTTGCTCTAACTTCAAAAGTTCCCATAGTCTATCACAGTCTCAGCAGTGTTTAAAAAACTGAAGTTCAAAGTCTCTTCTGAGATTCGTGCAATCTTTTAACCGTAATCCTCTATAAAGTCAAAATAAATTAAAAATCACATACTTCCAACAAATAATAGCACAGGATATACATTGCAATTTCAAACTGGAGGAAGGGGGAATAGTGGGGAATATGGATCAAATTAAGGCCAAAAACAAGGTGAGTAAACTCCAAAGTCTGCGTCTCCACTTCTGATGTCAAAGTGCTCTTCAGAACTCCAACTCCTTTAAGCTCTGTTGACTGCAACACAGTTCTCAGTTCTCTCTCTTGGGCTGGTTCCACTCTGTGTTAGCAGCTCTCCTCAACAGATATCTCACAGCTCTAGCATCTCCAACATCTTGTGGTGTCCAAGGCAAAATCCAGGCTTCACCTTCACAGCTTCACGCAAGGAACTCTCTAGGCCTCCATACAGGGACAGCCCTGACACATGCCTGGCCTTCTCAGCTTTCTGTACTTGTGGAGGGAGATTCTATAATCCCTTTCTTCTATCTTTGTCAATGAAACATAACCATGTGACTGAAGCTGCCAAGTTCTGCTGCATACTAGGGTTGGAATGTGGCCCCCTTGTCCAATTACATCATCACCAGCTTTCTATTTTGGATCCTTCCCTTTACTGCCTGAGCTTGGCTGTCCTATTCTCCAATTAGAGATCTGCTTGCCTCTTTCTGCAGAGTGCTGGGATTAAAGACATGTGCTATCATTACACCTGAACCTAAGCTTTTCTTTAATTCCTTTTCACAAGTTGAAAATTTAGCTGGGTAGGGTCTTGCCCTGAGGTAACCACTCACTTTATGCCATTTATTAATCTGTTTGTTTATTTTCTGGAACAAAGGATTTAGCTCCATTTTACTTCCTGGTGCCCCCTTTCTATTCAACCTGTAAATTTTGTATCTTCTTGTTCAGCTTCTTCCTTTTCATTATAAATCTTCATAAGAATGAACATTAGTAACCAAACGGCAGAGTCTGTGCTAGGCTCTTTTCAGATTTCCTTTCCCAATTCCATTAATCCAGAACTCTTCACTTTAGCCTTTGGCAGACTCTTTGGACAAGGGCAAAAGACAGCCACATTCTCCACCAAAATATCACAAGAATGATCTCTAGGCAATATACTAAAATTCTTCTCTGAGACCTCTTGAGCCAGGCCCCCATAGTTCAAATCACTCTCAGCCTCTCTTGATAAAAAAAAATCCCAGTTCAGGTTTTAATCTTAACAAAGTGTCCCAGGGGAAGAAGAGAAACAGAAACCACAAGGAGGAACTATAAGGAGGGGACTTTAAATGCCCTCTAGGGTTGGAGCCTTTGGCAGGTCAGACTCAGGTCTGGGATTTTTTCCTGTAGAGGAAGAACTTGGGAAAACTGGCCTTACTTTGATGATGCAGAGTATAGTGTTGTGCCCGCATCACAGGATCCCTAAACAAGACCACCACAGAGCCAGTATATGATGCAAATTCACCAGGGTTAATTCAAGCTATCTTGGACCATAATCCAACACACTGATGCAGTGAGTGGGGGAAAATGGCCCTGAGGCTTTTAAAGGAGCTTTTAAAGAAAAAACTGCAAGCAGGGTGGCACATCGTTTATATTTTAATAAATAAAACCTGCCTGAAGATCAGAGAGTAAAATAGTCCCACTGGTCAGCCTTACAGACCAGGTGCTGGCAACACACCCTTAATCCCAGTAGCTACAGTACATTGCTATAGAATACAGGGTCCTAAGGAAGCTGCAGAACTTTCAGGAGGAAACTGAGGCATGGGAAGGTTGTCACAGAGGCCTAGGAGGAACTATGGGGTTACTTGGGCCTAAGGAAGCTCCAGTTCCTAGGGGCACAGGAGTGATTGGTTCTTAAGGGTTGTTGGAAAGGCTGGCAAGCATTGACTCCTCCAGCCAGGCCAGGCTGCACTGGGCGTGCAGAGTGGGAAGTGACATAGGAGCTGTTGCAGCTTTATCAGAGCTCAGGCACGGAGAGTGTTGGGGGGTGCAGTTTGGGCCTGAGGGGCATGGCCTGTGGCATCTGTGACTGCTGCTTGGCCTTTCCATAGCCGTGTGCTACACAGCAGGGGGCAGGACTGGCTGCAGGGGTAACAGAGCGACTGGCAGGCATAGAGCGCCTGGCAGTCAGTATTCTTGCAGCACATGGAAGATTAAATAGGCCTTGAAACTGCACAAAGGCTTGTAACAGGCATAGAAAAGCTGAGAGTGTAAGAGTCACACAGCGGGCTTGGAACAGACAGAAGAAGAAGCAGAGACACATTCAGGCACCAAAGTTATTGCTGGATGCTAAAGTGCACCTTTAATATAAATTTTTTTCAGAAGAAGGATAGTATTTTTGTCACCAATGGAGGCTGGTGAGGGATCAGCTGGAGGGGTTCTGTGGCTTCCATGACTCTGGAGAAGATGTCACTTGAGGGAATTTCCCATCCCTGATAATGGTTCGTTTTGTGACTGTGCCCACAGGTGCTAGTGAATCCTTTACTTCTTGTGATTGCCCCCTCCCCAGATTTCAAAAGCCCTTTATTTTACCCCCACAAATAAGGAATAGCTGAAGCTTTGCCAAAATGTCTTCCCCCTTTCCTAGAATTCATCGAGTTCTTTTTTTCTCCACAAATAAGCAATACCTAAAACCCCAGACGAACACCCCTTCCTCTCCCCATTTCCAGATCAAAGTAAGCCCTTTCTTTGTTTTATCTCCTCACTGTCTTCAGAGCCTGGCAGCTTTCCTCTGAGCATCCAAGTGCAGCTCTTACCTGACCTAGTGCAGAAGAGCCCGCCCTACACGTGTCCAGTTGCCCTACATGTGCTCCCATTTCCCTCCAGTGCATTTTCACAAAATAACTGTAGCCGAAGGTCCTGCTGGCCTGGCACCAGACAGATAGCAAGCAACCTCTGCTAGCCTTGAACCCCCGCTGGGCCACACCTGGCCTAGCTAACTGAGTTAGCACCCAGCCCTAACCTAGCCTTTGTGTCACAGATACCTTTTGTTGCCCTATGTGAATCTTGTCTGAGAGTTTCCCATGGATACAAAGCCTATGCAAAACTTGGTTAAGGGAAACCCCGAAATCCGTGGTACCTCATGAATCAGGTAGTTGCACTTGGTATTTTATTTTTGGAAACTTCATTCAGGTTTTTCTGAGGTATGAATATCTACTAGCTAAGGGGCGAAGGGAAAGTGCTTCAGTCCACAGAGGCTGAGCTCTCTCTGGCTGCAACGGCTAAGTTCATTTTCAAGATGTCTCTGAGTCTTCATTTCACGAACCCACGTGAATCCATGCACCCATGCACCCATGCCAAGTTATAAGCAACAAATAACCCTGAGTATAGTGAATTACTTAAAATTGAAATCAAGCTGGGACCCAGTTAAAATACCTTTAAATTTTTTCAAGTTAAAAGTCATTCTTTGTCACGGCCTGGGACACCAGGATCTGATGATCCAGGTCTTCTATGTCTCCAGCCCAGTCTCTCACACTCAGTCCTCACGTTCTGATCTTCATGTATGCCAAGTGAGCCCTGGTTTTTTGTAATTCACGGACAGAAACTGCTTCAGTTTGACTCTCTATGATGAGCCCTGTTAGGACAGAAGCTAAGGTCTGGGAGCTTTCTACTGATTGAATTAGCTGTGTGAAAACTGAAAACACTGTCCAGGAAAGTGTTGAATTTGAGCTCTTTCAGCCTGTGTATATGTATTTAGTATGCTTAGTGTTTTTGTCAGTAATTTTAGTTAGCACACAAAGCACCATTTCATTATATTTTTGTGTATATAATTGTCACATTTTTAAGTTAACACCCCCACTATTCACTTATGTGTCCTTTGCACCTCCCACTGGTTTCCTTTCCCCAAACTGTCAACCTTACATGTTCATGCATTTATAGATGTATGCATATATATGTGTGTATACACAAATTTACAGAAATTGAAACCCTTTGGAAAAAAACATCCAAGGCTGGGAGATGGCCCAGTCAGTGAAGTTCTTATCCAGTCCAGGGTGTCTAGGTAAGGGAGAGGCCTTGTCTCAAAAAACATCCAAAGCTGGGAGATGGCCCAGTCAGTAAAGTTCTTATCCAGCCCAGGGATGTCTAGGTAAGGGAGAGGCCTTGTCTCAAAAAACAAGTGCTCTCCTCCCGAGAAAGGACACTCAAGGTTGACTCTTGGCCTTTACGTACATGTACATACCTGCACACTTACATGCATAAACCCACACAGTCATGCAGATAAGAGACATTGGAGACAGGAATGGAACTGTAGTGTTTAGTCCATGTGCTTAAATATAGCTATTCCTCCTAAGCCAATGTCCCGTAAGCATGAAACATTGTTCTCCTTTGCTTCATCCCAAGCCCCTCCCTAATAACCTTTGCTCTTTCTATATGAACCCTCCTGTTCTAGGTGCCTCAAATAAGGAACATCATGTAGTGTTTGTCTTTTATAACTATTTTACTTCAAAATTATGTCTCCAAGTTTCACTTGGGCTGTAGAATGTGCCAGAATATTTTCCTCTTTGTGGCAGAATGTCCCAGTCTGTGTATGCCATATTTAATCTGTACCCTACCTGGCTCACTCCATTCTGCTTCATTTTAAAAGAACTCTCAAATATAATATGATATAATTAATTTTTTATTTGATCTTATTTATTTTTTATGTGTTCAGACACATAACACACTTGTTGAGGTTCTAGGACAACTTGTGGGGGTTGGTTCTCTCCCTCCACTATGTGGGTCCTGGGGATCACACTGTAGACATCAGGGTCAGTGGCAGACACCTTTACCCATGTAATGAACATATAATTGCATCCCTGCTTCTTTGGTGTGCATGTTTCAAGTACAGGATGGTTTTCCTTTGTGCCTGGTCTTTATTAGGTGGCGTCTAATCTGCACACAAACTTGCAGCGATCTCCTCGACATCATAGAAATTGTCAGTTTGTAAGTGGTTGCCTCTCTGGTTTAATTTAATCTACAGCTGCCTGTCTGTAGATTACCTTTCTCTTTTCCAGGTACTGGAATTTCACCTTTTCAACTGCTGTGTCTAGCTAGCTGTCAATCACCTTGCCTCCAAATGTTAGAATACTTTCCAGTCCTTTTATATTGCACAAATTGGTCTTTGGATCGGGTTCTTCAGGCTGAGGGATGATGATTTGGTTTTCTCTTCTTCCTTTTCCCTTCTTCTGCACCCTTCCTGACCCTTTCTCTTTTCCTCCCTACTGCCCCACGGCAGTACAATTCAACAGAAGCCAGCAGGTTCCTCAGCAGCCAGCAATGGGACACAGCCAGCAGCAAGTACAACTGAAAGCCAGAGTAGATGAGACTTGTCAGATATAGACTGCAGATAGAAAAAAGCCCAGTTCCTAAGACAGCACAGCAAGGCCCCATTAATGACGATATGATCAACTGACGCCTGGGAAGCAGGCATGTAGGAAAAGCTAGATCCAGTCCTCTGCTCCAGGAATTCTCCTCAGAGGGAGGGAGACCGAGTCAGGAAGTGCTGAAGACCAGAGTCCCTCCTGGAGAGCAGATGGTAGGAGAGGTGGACAGGAACCGGGTGGTAGATATAGGTGCCCAAGGATAAAGTTAGCACTAAATACCAGGGGCTAATGGACTATTATAGAGACCCCATAGAAGCCGGTCCTGCCAGGGTCAGCTTATAAAAGGAGCTGAGGCTTCTTCAGTGAAGACCTTCTCAAGGGCTGTGTAGAAGAGGGCTGGTGGCTGGACTTGCTGATTGCAAAGTCCCCATCCTTAGCCTATCCTTCCATGTCTCCTGCAGGTGATTAAATGTTTACAGGAACTTCATGGTGATTCTCAGATTTGTGTGCTAATTTTGAGGACTTAATGGGACTTCTTCACTCTGGTGTTAAACAGCATAAACACCCTTTCCCCCTGTTGTGAGTCCTTAAATTTTGTTGCTCAGAAGAAATACAACAAAGGACTTTTGGAAGAAAGGACAGTGAAAGTCTCACCTCACTGTTGAAGGCGACTGCATTTTGATATACAGGCAGGTCAATCCACATCTGGGCAGTGGGGAAAGATATACAAAATGAGATAAAATTAAGGAAGCTGCTTTTGCACTTGGTAGTTAGAAGGAAGGCAGTAAAGGGTCAACTTTCTGACCTCCCTGGTTCCCTTCCTGCACGTTCACCACATGCAAGCTGGGGTGACTGTCTTGACCACACCACTAGTAGGCTACACAGTGGTCAAAAGTACATCTCCAGCAGAGACAGAGAAGGGGAACAGACACACAGGTGCTGGCCATGGTTCCTCCCTAGGGAACAACCAGAGATCATTTCCCCGCAAGAACCCTCAGGACAGACCCTTCCTGTTCTCCATGTGGGCCTTCAGAGCCATGAGTCATAAGACAATGCCAGTGCACAGCCCCATGTGTGCTTTGGCCACAGAGGAGCTGCCATTCAGGCAGGATTGGGAGTCACTGTGGAAGACAGGGCCAGAGAAGCCTGGGATAAACTTTATGTACATTCTAAAGCTCTGAAGCATCATCTTCCCATCTGCTGAGGGACGCGCTAGAGAGAATTCTCCTTAGAGTAAGTAGGTCTAGGCTATGCCCTATGAGATTTTACTCAGGGAGGCCTGAGGATCCCGTAACGATACAGGTTAGCACTATTTCACTTGGCTACCCACCAGAAGTAGCAGAGAGAAATGAAGCTGGTACTCACTAGCGAACTTCATCCCTGCTGCCTAGATTTCATTGAGCAGGGTGAGGCTGTGCCTAGTGCTGGGAGAAAACACTCATCAGTGTTCTGAGCAGCAGTGCATTCACAGCTGACCTGCTGTGACTGCGGATGGTGTGTCCCTAGGTGAAATCATGGTTGAAGAAGTAACCAAGTAACCGATGACTTTCTGGTTGATTTTGGCCACTTTGTGGGATGGAATTAGTTTCTGGTACTAAAAATCTGGTCCAAAACATCAAAGGCCCTAGGAGAAACATGTTAGCGTTATTTTTATGAATGGACAAGCCTTAAACTGTACCCTAAATATTTATGTTTATATCCATACATTAAGGCTGCTTTCCTCATTGGTCAATGTATTGAGAACAACTGTCAAGTGTTTCTCTCTACATGAGACATTGATATCACATTTAATAGGTAGGGGCTGGGGAGGAGTGCTGGGAACCTCCCTTCTGGACAGGACCATTGCACTGAGGAAAGCCCAGCAGCTGAGGTTACCTCCACTAAAGCTTCTCCAGGTGGAGCCTTCCGTGTCCCAGCATACACGGGACTAGCGCTCCAGTCCACCCCTAGCTGAGCAGCTATTGGTAATTAACTGTTCCTCAGGAAGGGGGGGCGGGAGGCATTTTTCCTTAGAGTGTGCAGACTGGGGAGTTGCTCAGGATCCAAGAGGACCCCAAAACATGCACATGCCAGAGACCCTCATTAGACTCAGCAAGCGGCTTGTTCAAAAACAGAAAATGGGGCAGGCAACTTGGCTTCAGGGGACAAGGCCCTTGCCACTAAGCCTGACAGAGTTTACTCCTGGGACCCCACATGCTGGAAGCAGAGAGCTTGTTCCTGCAAATTATCCTGAACTCAGCAGAGCCTTTAGCACACCACACTAAATGAACATTTAAAGTCGTGAAAGCAGGAGGGGGATGTGTGGGAACAGGGGTTCCGGAAGGAGTTAAAGACAGATGGGAGAGAGCAGTGATGATTAAATATGATCAAAATATATTATAGACTTATGGGAGCCCTAAAGTTCTAGCTTTTAAGACTTTCATCCAGGGTTCAAGTAAAGACGCCTCAAATAGCTAAAGGGGGGCTAGAAATCTGAGGGTAAAGATCTGAGTGGTAAGAAATCTACTCACAATAAGAATCGTCTGAATCTTCAACCCATCATTTCTCATTGTTCCTTCTTATTCGCCTTTGTTCTACATTGTTCTTAGCTCTATATTGTTCCACCTGTTAAAAATGTTCCCAGTCATATATATCCTTAAAACCAGCAATTCCCCAGCCCTAGCAGGGCTGGAATTCTTTTGCCCCATAGAAAATCAGATAAGAGTTTTCACACACACACACACACAGAGAGAGAGAGAGAGAG
>LOJH01058459.1:0-11405 GCA_001685095.1 Ellobius talpinus
CCTTGGCTTCTCAGTCAGCTCTCCTTGTCAGCCACGTTCAGAGAGTCCGGATTCCTCATCTTTTCTTTTCTTTCTTTTTTTTAAATTTAGTGTAGGACCCCATTCAGCCCCTGCACATGCACACGTGAGCGCGCACGCACGCGCGCGCGCACACACACACACACATAAGTTGTAACTTTCCATTTCAGTTTTCTCAACTTAGGTACTTCCACACAGATACCCCCAGAAACTAATGTCTTAGGTGAGTATGGACTGGTCAATATTATGAGAGCTATTATCAACAATCACAGGATCGTTTGTTCATGTTCTATTGTCACAGAAGAACAGTTTTGTCACATTCTGTTATATAAACTCTAGTATATTTACTTTCAAATGAGAACCATTGACACATCCTTAAATAATAGTAAACGCTTTTTAAAATTGTTGTGGGAATTTCTTTTGCGTAGGATATGAACTATGATCATAACCAAGCCCATTTGTCCTCTCCAACTTCTCCCAGATCTCCCTACTATATGTCTACCACCTAAATTCATATCTCATTCTTAAAAATATTACCTAATAAGTCCATTTAGTGCTGCCCATATGTGTATGGGTGTGAGGCCATCCAATGGAGCCTGAAAATCCTGCCAGTGCCCACACGCCCAAAGAATGCAAATATATTATATTGTCATGTTTTTACCTTCATTAAGAACTAAGGAATGAAAATCTTCTTTATGTGTTATTTTTATTTATTTTGTGTGTGTTTATGTGTGTGAGACTATGGACATAAGTATATGATGCATAAAGGGTTCAGAATATAAGTTTTTAAGGATTTGTTCTTGCCATTCATGTCCTTTGATTGAAATTTTTAAAATAAAATATGTTTTATATGAATATGAAGGGAAATTTCCCTTTCCTCATCTCTGCTCAGATATTACCCTTCTCCCCATATCCCAACTCCATGATCCCTCTTTCTCTCTTTCACCAAAATAGACAGAAATAAAAAGTAAAAACACAACAAACACACACATATCCCATAAAAACACAAAACTAGAAATTATAATATACAAGCAAAAGAACAGTAAGACAAAAAAGTCTAAACAAAGGAATAGAAGACAAAAGTCTGCAAAAATACCCTTGAGAATTTCTTATTTTGACATCTGCTGCTGGGCGTAGAGCCTGCTCTGAAGTGTGGCTTAACATACTTGGTAAATCTCCATCAGAGAAAATTGTTTCCCTTTGCAATAGGATGCCAATTGCAGATAGTTCCTGGGTAAGCTATGGGATCCCATGTCCACTTCCTCCATCAGCACAGGGACCCAGTCTGGTCCGCACCCATTCAGCTCCTGTGTTTGCTGCCACAGGCTCTGTGAGTTCATATGTGCACTGGTCTGTTGTGTCTTGAAGACACTGTTTCCTTGGAGACTTTTATCCATCCCCACCCCCACCCCCACCTCCAAACTCTTACAATATTTCTGTCTCCTCTTCTGCTTAACTTCCTGAGCTCTGAGGGGAGAGGTTTGAGGAAGACATCCCATTTAGGACTGACTGTTCCAAAATCTCCACTCTGTACATCGTGCAGCTGTGGGTCTCTGAGTTAGGTTCCATCTACTGCAAGAGGAGACTTCTCTGATAATGACTGGGTGATTGACATTCACTTTGTTGAAGCAGCTTCTCCCTTATTTCTATATCTCTCTACTTCTCATGTTTGTGCTATGAATAGGATAGCCTGGAGGCAGGAGACTGTCTGAAATTTATAATAGCAATCTACCAGATGATACCACATATAAACACATGGCACACTGATATGGGCACCTTCTGGTCAGGTTTCAAAGGCATTTAAAGTACAAGACATGCCCAATAGCAGTTTTAGAGTGGCATGAGGTGCTCTGTGGGATTCAAAAGTTTAGTTTGGGAGAAGGGAGGTTCTGAGCTCAGTTCATCCTACCACTCAGAAAGGATATTGCCATAAGAGAAAAGCCGAATACAAGTTCAAGGATATCTCAAGAGCGAGAACACACAATGCACATTGATAATTTGATAGAGATGTGCTTACTACCTCTATAGAATAGACTGAGAGAGATGTATTTACTATTCCTATAGAAATTTTCTTGGAATGAGGAAGCACAAGATTTCAACTCTACCATGTCTATGCTGAAATCTTTGATAACAACAAGATATCACACCTTTGGGTCAGATGACGGTGACCTTGATGTTTGGAAGCAGCACGGAGAACTGAGTCACTAAGGATGAGGACTGGTGGCTGTTCCTGGGGGAGGACAAGCAGTGGCACCTTTGTGAACATTGGAGCATCATTGCTGCACCAGAAATTGGCACTAATAGTAAAAGTCTGCAGGAAACAAGCCACAGAGGAAGGATGCTTCAGTAGTCAAGCATCTCTGACTTGCTTTGATATGGACTGTATGTGTGGTCCTTAGGACTCAGATGTTTTGGGAAGAAGTTGAGAGGCTTTGGAACTTGTTTCTGTGTAAGTCTTGTTAAGATTGTAACTGTTTGATACTATTTCCTGTACTACTTTTTTTTTTAACCACTACCCCACTTTTTGCCTCTCCTAGTCAACATTTAAAACCTATATAACTCCTTTGGCCTTGTAGGATAGGGCTTCAAACCAGTCACCCTTGATGTGGCACCATCATTACACTGCCACTGATTTGTTATGACTTTCAGAAGAAGGAGGGGCTCCGGTGTAGTGGCCACTCCACTCTACTCAGCGCAGATCAGCCTCTTATATTCATTCAGGTCCGTGTCTTCTTTTGCACAGCTTTGGCCTCCTTGTGAGTAACACCTGTTACTCCTGACTCAAAACTCTAGTCTAGGACAGAACGAAACCTCGTTCCTTGTTAGCTTCCCCACTTTCTTGCTTTTTGTTAAGACAGAAAGATGAATTTTGTTTTCTACATATCATTCATTTTCATTTTAACATTTTAGTCTGACAAGATATCATATGAAAGGAAACAAAAACCATTTTGTACAATGTTTCCAGAAATGGTTTGGAGTCTGCTTAGTTGTCATGTATGTACTGAAAATATTTTAACAGGTGTATTTTCTGATAAAAGTATTTAAGACAATAATATATACTTAGCTCCTAATTTTTACAGGAAAAAAACGTTATAATATCCTGGGTGCTGTGACAAGTTCCAAAAGCATGATGATGCAGAAAACATTTTGTTTTGTGGCCATTTACTGGGTCTCCAAGTTCATGCTTAGCATCCTCTCATTATGGCAGAAAATTTTACTTTAAAATTTCAAGTGAGCTTCCAAAATTTTAGCTTCTTAAGTATGAAATCCTCAGCCCTTGTTGGCTTCTGACACCCTTGAGAAGTGGTTTTCCTTCAGGTTATTTTGGCATAAAACCAACGGATCTTTAAAGAATGGTTCTGGCTATCAACATCGAGTCAGGTTGTGCTCTTTTTTTGGGATTCCTGTTCTACCGTTTCCATGTGGATGGTCTGTGCAGTTTTTAAAACTTTCCTAATGGAGCATATCCTTAAGCCTTTGCAAGTATCCACAAGGCAATCTCTGCCTCACTGAACTCAGCTGTTTTTTGTTGTTAAACAAAAATGCCGTGTTCTAGTTACTTTCACTGTACAATAGTACAGGCTGCTTGCTACTCTTGTCATCTAGAGCACATATAAACCAAAAGGTTTTCTCATTCTGGAAGCTTGGCCATCCGAAGTTCAGCAGCAGCACGTTCCAGGTCTTGTGAAATCCTATCATCTGGTAGATAGTCGGCCATTCTCCCAGTATATCCTTAGAAGGCAACATTGGCAAGGATTCTTTCCTGGTCTCTTTCCTCCACAATCATGGAGGCTCTGGTTCTTGAAACCTAATCCTATAGGCTCTGAATCCTATTATTATCAAGCTTCAGGGCACAAATGGAGGAAGGGACTCAAACTTTTGATCTGTAGCCCTTACTGAATTTTATGTCTTGAAGCCCTTTAATCCACATGCTGCATTGTGTGAAGTAAAAAAAAAGAATATATTTTACCTTTATCTTTTGGGGAATTCTTCTGCTGATTCTGTGAGTATAGGAAAATTTTAGCTATCTGTAGAAAATTTACAAACATGTAAAACCAAAGTCTTCCAAATTGTGTTTTTTTTTTAAATAGTGTGTAAGACATTTTTCTTGTTGGGTGACCAAATTTCTGACAAAGAGCAATTGAAGGGGAGAGCTATTTTCCCTCAGGTTAGAGGGTACAGCCGGCTTAGAGGAAAGACATGGTAATGGGAGGATGAGGAAGTTGACCACGTGACATTTCACAATCAGGAAGTAGACAAGGTGACATTCATTTCACTTTGCCCTATCCTTTTTCATTCAGTCTGGGACTCCAACTCGTGGGATGTTCTGCACATTCAAGGATCTTCTCTTCTTAGTTAAATTCTTTCACAAATGCACCCAGGGTTGTGTCTTTTAGGTGATTCCAAATCCAGTCAATTCGTCAATGAAGATTAACTTGCATAGATATTGACCCTGGTTTCAATTTCTGGACTGTGAACAGCCTTTGGTCAGGATCAGCGTGGACTAGCAAAATACTGAATGACTAATTATCTGAGAAAAGCAGACAAGCCAAAGCTGAGTTGTAGTGTTGGCAAATTTCAAGCTGCCAGTATGGTATCAAACAGCTAATTTCTGAAAATTTAACAATCAGGTCTAATGAGATGTTGAAGACTGGCCCCGGCTTGTCATGGTCTGAGGTTATTTACTTTGCTATGTACATAACTTAGCAAGTGTTCAAAGGGCTCTCAGTAATGTATATATATAGTTTATAGGTGTTATATATTAAAAAAGCCATCAACACTCTTTGTGCAGCTGATAAGAACAGAACACATTTCCCAGTACAGCGGTTCCTTCCTTGTTTTCAATGTTTAAGCATTTGGGCAATATATCTTTTAAATGACATACTCCTTAAAGTTGAGGTACAGAAGTTCCTGAGAACATAGAAATTCATTATTAGCTTGCCTATGATAAAAAATAACTATAAATAACTTTGCAGGAGAATGAAATGTGCCAACTTAAAAAAAAACAAAAAAAAAATCCTCAAGACTGCCATATAATTAGTTTTCCTATGGCCCTTGGTTTCTATTTTCTTCAAGCACTGACTAAACAATTTATGTTTTGGCTGTTTAGTGGATGATGCTGTAAATATTTTCCCAACACACTAGTGTTTGTACAAGGAAGGTCCTCTGAATGGTTAATTAGTTTGCATGCTGGGAAGAAAAGCTGTGTGCTAGGCAAAGCCCATTAATTGCCTAATATCTGACCTCTAGATGATAAAATATGTTTATTTTATAAAGGCCAGTGGCTTTAGTCTTTGCATAAGTGGGTCGCTTATATTTGCTTATTTTAATTTAGAAGAGTATAAACTCCTATTTGTTATCTCAAAGTGATGTGTACTTATCTATTTAATAACAGATAAGTAGAGAATAATAATTCTGACTATGTTTCATAGCTTTATATATTTTATCATTAGAAGAAAATACCTAAACAGTATAATTTTGAAAATGTTTAAATAATTAGAAATTTTACACATTGAACATGTACTTACATATTTGGTATAGTTAGTTCTGCAGAAAATTTCATACACTTAGTGGCATGCAAAATGGAAACTCATCTTGTTCTTTAGGTCAGAAAACCTTTGCAATGTGTGCTACTGGTCAGCACTGTGTTACTTTTAGGAGCTCTAGGAGATCATTTATTTTCTTACCTCTTCCATTCAGCTTCTCAAGGCTGATGGCACTTTTCTCCCACTTTCAAAATAAGAACTGTCAAGCCCTCACATCACATGACTCTGACCTTCTCTTCTATCCCTAGTCTATTTTTAACGTCTCTTGTGATTAGGTCTGCCTGGACAACCCAGGGTCGTCTGCTTTCATAATGTCTGCTGATGAGCCAGTTCAGTACACTCTCTAGCCTTTACTGTCCCCTTTGCCATCTGATCTCTGTATTTATAGGTTTAGGAAATTATCCCAAGGACATTGCTGGATAAAGGTGGCAAGGTGTCCTCTTCCACACACCACATATCCAGCTGCCAAACTGTTTTTACATGTGTAAACTTTCCTACTAAGGAAATTAAGCTTCAGGGAACCTCTCAGCAAAGCAAAAGAGATGCTAGTATAACCAACTGTAAGCTATGTGCCCCTAATTTCATCTTTCTCTAAGCTTCAATTTTTTGAGTGTGCTCTTGTTTTTGCTCTTTTTATCTTTGAAGAAATCCCTACTTAAAGGATTGTACTTCTTGTCTTTTCTGTTTCAAAAGCATCTGGTGAGAAAAATGATTCAAAGAGATCAAGCAAGTGACTTCTTTTAGCAACATAAAAGATAATATAATAAAAATGTTTTAGACAAAATCCTCGCAGTTTTCAAGATTCTTAGACCGTAGTCAGCGCCTGGGAAGTGCTAGAGGTAAGGTCACAGCATCAAGCTTCAGTATAGTTGAAATTCTTAGCAACTGGTCTGGTGTCCTTCCCCATAGAGGACTATGATTCTGGCCATTTTGTAGGTGAGGAAATGGAAGTTGAAAGGTGCCATTGCTTACTGTGTGGTCCTTCAGCCGATCTTAGTTTCAACTTTAAAACTCTGAGTCAGTGTTTCTCTCTCATGCTGAGATTCCTCCTTGACTTCACACCCTAGTGCTCTGCTAACTTTGCCCATTCTAAGGAGTTTGGTTTGTATAGTGCCATCTGCTACCTTCTGGTTTCCAGGAAGACTTAATCCTGGTTTGCTTTCTGAGATAGTGACAATGCAAGTGAATTTGTTATTTGTTCAGTTAGTTATAAGTTAGCAACAGGATCTAAAATTGAACAGAGTACTGTCTTCTTAAAAATAGGGTAGATTTTATCTTTAACATTCTACTTCTAGCAAATGCAGGGAATGTATGGGGGGTCTTTCAAAGTAGAAAGAAGATGCATCAATTTCAACAACATAAGACATTCAGACAGTAAATAAAAAAGACTTTTGTCAGTACAATACACATAAAAAATCCAAGAGCAAATAAAGAGTAGCTGGGTAAAGAGTGTACACCCCTCGACTGCATTCCTCCTTGGTAAGCTCTGCTATCTTGTTTAGCAAATTCTTACTTTTTTGTGCTTAATTTTGCCTACAAAGTACCATTAATGGGAATATTTACTTCTCTATATTGTAAAAATTCCATCCATATCATCAAATACAAGTTTCTCTAAAATATTTTTCATGTTAGAAAGAATATCCCCAAATTTAGAGCTCTGTGTACATCTTACAGGTTTATGTATAATTTTAGTGTGTAGTATATGAAAAGGTAAACTGTTTTCACTTAGTTTTCTCTTCTATAGACCTAGAAAAACATTTCACAGATTTGTAGGTACTTTAATGCATAATGTTTGATCAATAAATAGTCAAGCTAATGTTGGGCAAGCGTAGTGTTAGTCAAATGTTCTACTGTTGTTTTACTAGTGATTTTATTTTTAAAAATAGGAGATAATTGAACAATTTCTTGATTATTTAATGTTCTTTCCAAATAATATAGAATTACATAATGTAATAAAAATTGGAAAGTATACTGTTTTTCATTAATATTTCTTAAATGATGTATAGCTTCAGAACTCTTGTCTTTAAATAATAAATCTGTTTTGAGTCACTACATTCATTTCATAGTTGGGTAGAGAACTTTGATGGTAAGTTTATGTGGATTCTAGGCTTCAGAGTAACTTGGGCATGTCAGTATCAGTGATTTTGACAAACCAGTTAACTCTTCCATTAAAGATATCACTTGCATAATGAAGTTACAAATATTATCTCACAATTTAATATACTAAACTGAAACTGTGTGTCTGGATCATGCTAAACATTGTTCTGACTTGCCCATCATCTTTCATTAATAATAATTTCCTTCAATATCCAATCTGCTAGGCAAAATGCCTTCATTTTCCTAAGACAAATTAAGATGGTATTTATTTGAAGTTTAATATGCAAAGTAAAACCTGCAAAGATATTTAAGAAGTTATTTTGTATGGGCAGTATGGATATCTCTTTTCCTTTCTTTTTAGAAATATGTTTCTGGGAAATGTCTCTTGAAGAGACAAATGTCCTACTTTCTGTAAGGCATTATAGAAGATCCCGATTTCTATAATCCCTCCTCCTACACCCTCCATGCCCCGTGATAACAGAGATGTTTTCTAGAACAGTACAGCTAAGGTGTGTTAGGTGTATTGAGCAGTTAGAAGCCTGTCCTTCCTCTGACTTGCAGGGTGCTGCTGACTGCCTCCAGCTTTATTTGGAAGAAGATGCCTTGGAAAAGGGCTGAGTTAGCCATGCCCGCCACACATCAGGTGATGCATACTGACAACACCTCCAATTTTTGTTAATGTAGCATGAGTTTGATTTTCACAATTGCAACCAAAGGCCTAAAGCATCAACACATCAAGGCAGCTGGGTTAGTTGTGTCCTGCCTTTTCTTCCCTTTTCCACCTCTAAGTTTAGCCTTTGGCCATCGGGTAAATAACATATCTACCAGGTAAAACCCTTGGATTGGACAGTAAACAGTCTAACTTCTGTGTCGATTTTGAACTCTGTGTCTTGACCTTTGTCTGGGTTTGGCATTGCAACGGTCTGACTTTGGGGAAATGCCAAAGAGGAAGTATATGAATCATTCAACTCTAGTATTTCCTCGGGTGAGTCCTCTACAGCACATGCCTCTTTCTCATAGAACCACTGGAAACAGTGAAGAGGAAGATCCAAGCTCTCAACTTTTTGCTTAAGCAGCAACTTAAGAAACTGTGAGAATGTCTGTCCCAAGAGAAGAGACCTTGACCAAAGCCTTAGCCTGCCTGAAACACCCAAGGTTTTGCTGCGTACTGTGATTTATTATGGGGAAATATATTTTGATTTGTGATTGTTCGTCCCATTTCCCTGCCATCTACATTTCCCTGCCATCTACATTCCTCTTTATCTTCCAAACAATTGCTGGTTTTTGTTTGTTTGTTTTGCTGTTGTTGTTGAGGCATTATCTCATTTTGTAGCCCAGGCAGACCTAAAACACTATGGATTCCAGGTTGGCTTCAAACTCTCAGTAATCCTATTGCCTCTGCCTCCCAAGTCCTGGAATTTCAGTTGTGAATCACCACACCTCTCTCCAAATAATATTTTAAAATTGCCTTTTAAATGAGCATATTTTCTAAATTCAGAAACCCCAATTTATAAAAATGGGTATCATACATTGCTACCATCAGGGTCAGTTCTGATTAATTTGAGGCACACATTCCATTGCTTTTTCTATGCAGCAATACTTTTACATTAAAGTTGAAATGATAATGAATATTCAACATTATGTACC
Organism: Ellobius talpinus; assembly: GCA_001685095.1. Taxonomy (NCBI): domain Eukaryota; kingdom Metazoa; phylum Chordata; class Mammalia; order Rodentia; family Cricetidae; genus Ellobius; species Ellobius talpinus. The sequence continues at coordinate 9,309 of LOJH01058459.1, forward strand.
CACACTTTCATTGAACAAACCTACACATCCTCTCTTCAGATTTTCTCCTTTCCTCTCTGGTACTATATTGCTCCATGAACACTGCAAAATTACATCTTTGACGGTGTGCTTCAGGGGACTCAAGACATTTATACTATATATTAAGCTTTTCCCTAAGGAAAGTCATAATCCAGGCCATGGATGTATTTGCTTTCCCAGATAAAGTAAAACAGCCTTAGAATTATTATGTTAGTATTATAATGTCAGATGATCAGATTGGAGATGTAACCAAGTGCAATTATATGAGTGTAATAAAACTTTAACATGACTGGTAACTGTAAAATTTGATCACTTCTTGGTAAAAAGAAAACCCTGGATCATAAACATCAGGCATGAACAACTGGGTTTTCCAGACCTTTTGTTTTCTGTGCTGAGAGATCCCATCATTATTCATGGCAAGGGTCAATGTTTATTTTTCTAACAAACTTCCCCGCTGCACAACGAAGATCCCTTTTCCCAAACAAAATAAAAGCACATTTTGTCTAAGAGGTTGAAAATGGCAGGGATGCTTTTCATTGTTTCAGAGGAAATGCAAAGCACAAAGGAGTTGACACTAAGAAAATATAATTTGACAGAAAGTTAAGATGCAATAAACATGCCATTTGGACAACAGTCGCATGTGGCTCTCTGATCACTAAATAACCTGAACGGCTCAGCTCTCCAGTTTAGAGAGAGTGTACACTGGGCTTCAGCGTAAGTCACCCAACTATGGTTATAACTCCTGTTAACATTTGGTAGCCAGATGAAATATCCAATCAGCAAATTGGCTATCTTTGAAAGAACATGTTAGTTAAAAAGTTCATATTATTCTTTAAAAAAAAAGATTTAATTTGAAACTATGAAGAAAGTATAAGACTGCATAGAAACCAATGCTCTATTTAATTTTAAATTTTTTCAAGGCATAAATGGTGTGTGTGGGTTTACATGCGAATTTGTAGGATTGCGACAGAGTCAACTAGGTGTAGAAACAACATTAAGAAAACATTTGTTGTTATTTTCTATCCCAGAGACTAGGAGCTAATAAAAAAAATTCTGATTATACTTCTTCTGACATGATAGAATCTTATTTTCTTTCAAAAGAACAGATGCCTTCTACTCTAAGAGCTCCACCTACTGCTACAGGAATTATAAATACTTTGAGGAAATTAGCAAGTTTTTGCCGTGTCAACATGCCTAGTAGTAACAGTATCACAGCCTCAAGCTTGCTAGAATTTTGGTCCTTGTTTTCTGGGTAGCAGATTCAAGGGAAGGCAGCATTGGTACGAACTGCTGGGATCTAATTGCTTTCTATTTGGGTAAGAGAGGCAGGGGCCCCAAAGAATATACATGTGCCCAAGGTCACTTTGGCAGCGGTGGCAGAGGAGAAGTAGGACAAACCCTCACCTTTCTGGGGAGCATCCTTTTGTATTGCACACAGACACTGTGGTATGGAAGCCGACTTCTTCCCAACATATATTGCTAGGAGCTTTGTCCTCTTATCACTGCTGGGTTACAGCAGCTCTCAAGCCTTGGTGTTTCTGCCTCTAAACTCTCCCTGATCAGAACTTAAACATGGTGGGTGTGGACTTTTGAGTGAGTTTATATATAAAGTTTTAGGTAACGTGACAAACGGTAGGAATTAAGAGACCACAAGGTTCTGAGTACTAGCTACAGCAAGTGATGTCTGGATGTGTGAAGAATAGGGAAGAAGCTGCTATTCTAAATTTTGAATGCCCCTTAGCCCAAAGGTTTATTATATGTACAGTAGGGATGTAGCCACTGGCGTTGCTTTTCTATAGGAATGGGACTAGATGCTTTAATGAACTAGTAGTGGAGATGCTAGCAGCCATTTATACTTGGTTTTTAGTTACTCTCCTTGTCTGTCTCTTTAGTTGTTATCACAGACAGGGATAAAAATATCCCAAAGATAGCTGTTTAATTAAAATCTACTACTACCACTACAAATAATACTCATGAGTGTTTAAGTTGATTTAAAAGAAATAGTGATCTAAGTATACTGTATTTATCCGTGATAATAGTGTTTGTGGTATGGACTGGAAAGGGAGGGGGATGGGGGAT
>LOJH01058463.1:263-11405 GCA_001685095.1 Ellobius talpinus
CCTGCCTCTGCCTCCCGAGTGCTGGGATTAAAGGTGTGCACCACCACTGCCCAGAATCTTAGCCAAATTACTTATACAGGTGTGCAACTTTGCATCATACTTAGATGTTTTTCATTTGTTCTAAGAATGGTTAATTGATAAGAACAGATGAACAATGAGGGAGACAAGCCAACCTTTATCCCCATAGATAATGTAAAAAAAGAGCACCTCATACTTGCCTTACAGACACAAAGTCTGATTGGAAGGTAGACGAGAGAACACAGTCCTCTACTTAGACTTACTGTAAATGGTCTATTTCATATCTATACCATACTTATTCTGTATCAGAAAACTTACAAATCTATTACCTTGAGATATTCATACCACCTGATTTCTTACTCTAAATTACTAACAACTTTTAAATGAGCTATCAAGCCTTACATTAATGAACCATATTCAGAATTCTGAAACACTGATGCTTAAGTATGATGCTTAAGAAGTATGATATACATGAAATGCTAATTCTACCAATTTTCCTCTCAAACTTAGTATTTTAGGATTGGCTACTCCATTCCTCACTCCATTTCCTCCCCTTATTTGTATTACATTGTGTTCTTCAGTCTCCCCTTTCCAACCATACCTACTAGGATTATTACCTTGCCACTAAAATTGCCAGCTTAATTCATTTATCTTAAGGTTGAGACTAAAAATTCTCATGAGTTGGCTGGTTTCTCCCAAGTGGTCATCCACAGAAATTAGTCCTAACTGTTGTTGTAAGTGGGCACTGAACCCACATCACCCCACATCTCCCTCTCATGACCTAGAAACCTCCTTTTCTGTGACCACCAACATATTATATTCTACTGTGTTTATTTTAATTTTCCTTCAGCCGTATGCAGCACATAGTACTTCCATTGCACTCACCACTAAGAATTTAATACACACCCCTGGGCAATAGCATCACTAAGTTTCTGCCCCTCCTTCTTCCTTTTTCATTTTCCTTTGAATTTTAAGGGCCATTCAGGCAGGAGGCATCTGAGAACCGAACACTGTGACTCAGCATCCAGAGACCTTGATGGACAGGTATGTCCCTCTCCCTCTGTTTCCCTTCCCTTGGGGGAGAACTCCACCTGTGAGCTTCCTCCTGTAACTGAACTAGACTAGCCCCGCAGACTGAACCCATCAGACAGCACCTGTGCCACACCACGCTGCAGACAGAACCCGGGTGATGGAGGGATGCTGGCAGAACTCCTGCGCTCTGGGAAATGCTTGGGAAGTGGATTTCCTGGCCTCTTCTCACCGTTAGGGATTTCTTTGTTTTCCAGGAAAATGATGCCCGTTGTTTTTAAAACAAAATCTAGTTGGCTTTTTCTACTGTTAGTTACAGAAAGATGATTTAACAAACGTATTATTAAAATTTAGTCTCAACAAATATACTTCACGCATATTGTATGTATTTTAAATCATGAGTTATAGTATGTGTGTATGCATATATGTTTACTAAAATGTAAATGTACTTGGAAAAGTATCCTTAAGGAATTTTATAGTTTGAGTCCTTCACTAAATATTTGTTGATGTTACCTTTGTACCTTAAAACAAGCTTAGGAATTCATGTGCTAGAAATTTATCTGCACTTTTGAACTGCCGTATTTAGTAACCAGCTTTAATTCACAAATAGCTCTGACCATTATAGTCATACAGTACTATGTGTTCAGTTTGTTGAATTTTTTTGAAAATTTTCTTAGTCTCATATACAGAGAGTTCTACAATTCCCATAAACTTAATTTTTAAAACACTAGGGGAAAACTATAATTTCCACATAATTTTTACAGTGATCTATTGATCCAGACCTTTTGGAATAACATGTTCTTGACAGTAGGAGAAAAGGCAGTGTAGGAAAAATTCAAATTTTCCTGTTTCTGACAAGGTCCTCCCTCAAGGACATGCTATTCCAAATCAATCACTTTACCTAAATCTGCTAAAAAAAAATTAAATTAAAAATAAAAAAGAAGAAAAAGGAAAAAAAGAAGAATGTAAGACAGTTTTTGAGTATAATTGAGTCCTACTGTGGTTTCCTTCACTTCCAGGAGTATTTTGGTTACCATCACCCTTTTGAACCATTTGAAATGCCAACAGCAAGGTAATAATCTGAGCTGAAGCTCCATCCACCACAGCCCTGCCAAAACTTCTCCAGCAGGAGGCAATTTCCACTTACTGATACAGCAGCTCACTCCAAGGCTGCCCCTCCCAAGTCTGCCAGCTTTCCTCTAAGCAAGACACACACATCTAAGTTCCTGTGCATTCTTGAAAAGCCGTTGCATGGAAACTAAATACTTCACATTATCAGTATAATACATAGAGCTTCACATCCGTATGGTCACATATGTAAAATAATGCCATTTCCCAATTAACATAAGCACTGAGAACCCTGGCGCTCCTGCCGGCTGAACCGGGATCTCTCTCAATCATCGTTATCCCAACTCAGCACATTACCTAACCTAGAGAAAAATCTTCGACTCACCGTATGTGTTGAATCATCTGCCGACCTCGGTATAACACCTATTTCAAATTGTCCCTTTGAATAGACTCAGGGAGACTTCTGACACACACTGCCTCTCTTCTGCAGCAGAAAGCAAGTTAAAAGGACCTCAAGCTGTGACCTCAGAGGCAGGCACAGCCGCTCCCATCCTTCAGCCAACCTTCTGCGAAGAACAGGTTATAAGACTGCAAAGCTGGCCCCCTACATAGCAATACTTTCAAATAAAGCATTCTCAGCTGTGAGCTGTGGATTTACATTCCCGAACCCGGATGGCTGGAGTCAATGCTGCTTCTATGCCGGAAAATATTAAGCATTTCACTGCAGTCACTTCATGCAAGAAACTATCCGAGGCGACTTCACAAACCCTGTCATTCTGCTCGGGGACTAAAGAATGAGCAGGGCATGCATAATTCATGCATTGGAGTCTTCAATGCACTTCCTCTAGCCTGGGCTCTACACAGTAATGGGCTATTGATCACCTCATCCTTAAGACAATCCCAGCTCCCTGATTGGTTTATTTCCACAAATAAAATTACAACCTAAATCATAGGCTGAAACCTCCATGCTGGCTGCAGCTTCTCAGGGAAGACATTCCCAGAGCCGAAATGACATCTGCAGGCTGCAGAGTGTCGAAGCTGGGTTCATTGGGGGCAGAAACTACAGAACCTGTTCTCTTTTATTCAAAAAGGCACACTTACTGCAGGATTAAGCTGGGTATTTCATATTATCAGTATAAGACATAGGGCTGTTTCCTTCTCCATCATTTCAGAAACATCAACAAGGACAAATGAAAATTTAGAAAATAAATACATAAGAATCATATGTGCCAAAAAAAATTAGGAGCCTTTTACCTGGTTTCATTCAGTCACTGTTCTTAGAATTATTCTAAAATGATTAGCTTGCCATTTCAGTAATGAATAAATGCTTTCTTTTATTAAAAATTATAATGGATAATGAGGTTATTCATATTAAATATTCTAGACCATGATTTTGGGTATGTCAGTGGTTCTGAGATCTTTCTCTAAGAATTTAAGCTTCAAAGAACACACCGTTGTTTACACTGACTTAAAGAAACCAGCTGTTCAACAAAATGTACATTTATTTAATTATGTTTATACTCACCAAAGAAGAAAACAGGTCCTAGCACTTTAAAATGCCATCATAGTATTTGCAGAAATAAGACTGTGGGAGGTCCCTATGAATCCGAAAATATGTGTATCTATAAATAGTGCACATCTACTCAAAGCTGGACTAAAGCTAGTTGCCTGATTTTCTACCCAGAAGGAGTGAACATAATGCTCTTGGAGTCACTGAGAGCCTGAAATCACATCTTCCCAAAGCCTTTTTATAAGCATATTTATGAGTGCACACAAACACACATGCAATTTATATTTCTATGCTATTGTACTTTGTTCCTCATGAGGCCAGAGTGAAACATTCTTGACTTGGGGCTAAAGAACCACTATGAGGGAACAACCATTCTCCCATCCCACTTTTTAGATTGTGCAGAGCAATCACCTTTTAGAGTAGGCATGACTATGTCAGTCTTGAGTTAATAAACCAACAGGAGGTACCAGCATTTGGAGGCAGTAGAGGTACCGATGGCATCAGATGCAGTGGAGAGACAAGTAGAAAATGCATGTTTCTTCTAAGTGTACATGACATGAAAATCTGCACCTGACAAATCTCCATTATTATAGAACAGTCTACCAGGAAGCGTGAGAAACTAATCACCCAATTACTTGGGCGATAATAAATTCTGTATTCATATTATTTTCTCCTGCCCTGGTTAGTTCCTACTTTTATATTTATATATTGTTGTCAATCTAACAAATTTTAACTAAATTACACAGTGGGTCCTTTCTTATATTTTATTTCTTTCTCTGATTGATGATCTTAGCTGTCAAATGCAAGATTGAAAGGACTTGATTATTTTTTAAATTAATATATCAATTTACTAAAAGACTCAATTTCTCATGAGAGAGTATTTTGTTTAAAATAGCAAAAGTTGGGGATAGAGACAAGGCTCAGCAGTTAAGAGTACTGACTGCTCTTCTAGAAAGCTTGGGTTCAGTTCCTAGAACACACCTTGATGGTCATACCATCTGTAACTATAGGTAAGGAGGATCCAGTACCTTCTTCTGGCCTCTGAGTAGACCAGGCAAACACATAGTAAACAGACACACACGCACACAGAACACTCATTCAGGTATAATAAACACCCATCCAGATTAAAAAAAAAAAGCTTTTTTAAATTTTAAAGTAAATAAATAAATAAGTAAAAAAATTGACAGGTTTGGAAAGTACTGAATATGAGGAATTAGAGTACTATTATATAGATATTGTAAGTAATTGATACAATATTCAATAAATACAAATGACATGATTCAATATTGTACAACTAGGATGAGTTTGGTCCATCTCTCTACAATTAATAGGAAGAAAACCTGTCTCTTTTTCCATAAGAACATTCACGACACATCTCTAAAATGGAGATTGTGAATTATGTACTCCAACTCTCTGAAAATAGAAATGGGTGAGGGATGACAAACTGGTGAACTAGAATGAGCCTAGAATTAAAAAACTAGCAAAAAATGAGAATAATGTGGCTGAAACGATGAAAACAGTAAATCCCAAGGAAGTCATAAGGCTTATGTGAGCCTGAATGAAAGTGATTGCCGAACACAAACTACAGCACCCCCAGGTAAAGCAAGACCCAACGCTGTAAGAAAGACCCAGGGTCCTTTTGCCAGAAGTCTGACTATTCCTGGGGAAGAAACAAACACTTAACCAATTTTTTAAATGGATGGAAAACAGAGATGGTCATTTCAAATAAATTTGATCTCTTCGCAGATCAAATGTCTTTCCAATATTTTGAACTCATAATGCCTGCAAAATACATAATGGATTCTGCAATGGACAGTAAAATAAATCCAAATTTGGGGAAGACAAAGACTTATGTTAGATCGTCAAATCTGTGGTATCTGTTAAGATATATAACTAATCTCCTTGACCCGTGTCATTTTGAACAATGTATGAAATATTTTCAATAACCCAGATAATAATAATAATATCATGAAAATTTTGGGGAAGAATTCATTATTTTTAAGTTAAGGGACAAAGACTGCACAGAAGGACTGTGTGCATCTTACAATTGAAGACATTCTCTGTTTTATCAATATTACAAAAGCATTCTTAGTCATCAACCTCTGACTATTTTTTAAAAATATTTGTGTACGTTCTACATGGCAAAACAGTTTGTGATAGATGCCAGAAAAACAAACATGCACACAGTGCACATTTTGCAGAGGTTGCTTGTTAGTTCAGAAAGCATGCACATACCTTGACCAAAAACAAACAAACAAACAAAAAACAAGAGAGTGTAATTGCCCTGATGCCCATCAAGATTAAAAGCTGAGGAAACTTCTAGAGCACAGGCACTGACCCTGTGGGCTAAGTACCTGCTAGCCACATAGAAATCCCTCTTAACTATATTTCAGGCATGACGGTAGAAATATTAGCATGGCTACCTATCAGTGGAAACACTAGGAATGATATTTGATATGAACATTGGTAAGAATGATATTTAAAGAAAGTGGCATAATGGCAATAACACAGATTGTAGTGATAGATTTTTATATCAGGCCTTTCTCAGGTTAACAGTATGACCCTGAACAAGGCATTCACACTTCTTTTTGAACATGATTTTCATCATGTACAATGCATGTAGATGTGCATTTATCATGGTTTGGGTGAGGATTAGATAAACAGCACAGAGCACAATCATTAAGAGTTCACTGATCAAGTTTGGAAACTGCCTCTACTGCTTCTTCTAAGTTTTTGTTAACTTCACAGAGTCCCTAGGAAATTTCAATATTGTGACCACCTTACGCCACTTATCACAGTTTCTGATACAGGAAGGACTTTAAAATGTTGGTACCTGCTTTTGAAAATATCAATTTTATAAGAGGGGGCTTGCAGGAAAAGACTTTTCCAGAGGAAAAGAATATTACACAGACCTGAAGGGAAGCAAGACATCATAGAAAGCATGAGAAAGCCAGGCAACAACAGTGTAAGAATGTGGCATACACTGAACATGTTGATGGTAACAGAATTTGGGACATGACCACTATATTGATGCTGTGAGACGGTGGGACATCATGGACATATTGATGCTATAGGCAGGTGGGACATCTTGGACATTTTGATGCCATGAGAATATGGAAAATCATGGTGGATAGCAATGATATGAGAATGTGGGACACCATGAAAATATCAATGCTATGAGAATTTGAGACAGACACCATAGACAGAATGATACTGTGAGAATGTGGGACCCTGGATATAGCAACATTATGAGAATGTGGGACACTGTGGACATATTGACAGTCTGAGAATGTGGGACAATGTGGCTGTGGCTTGAGATAAGACAAAATTATAAAATATCTGATTTATAAAGAGGTTCTTTTTAAAAGATGTATGTTAAGATCCTAGGTATCCAGGTCATTTATATGGCATATAGTTAAATAGTGATATATTGTGATACTGTGCAGGGAACGGGGTATTCAGAGTTTAAGAGAACAACATGATAGATTTTTCTGAGAGAAAGAACACAGGAAACAGCAACCAGATGCAATGTGTGTGTGTTCAGTTAGTTTTTATCTAGAGCCCACCAGAAGAGATACAGATCTGAAGAATATCTGAAGATATGGACGTGATGAGGAAAACATGGAGGTGCTTAAACCTCAGAATAAACAGTTCTGAGCAAAGTACAAACTGGAAAGAGTTATAGGTGAGTTTTAGAGTTGTAACTTGGCAACTCGGTCTTCCTGTCTGATCCACTCACAAAACAGATAGAAATGTAAAGTGGAAATCTATTGGTACTTTGGCGAAATGAGACTATACTGTTAGAAATAGCAAAGAAGGCCAAACTGCAAAGCAAAACAGGTGGTGATGACTTGGACAAACACATTTCCGGTGAACAATTGATAGTGAAGATGGAGCTCGTTAAGTAGGTTGGCAGACAATCAGGACTACCCAACCTGTGGAATTCAATGACACAGTTCGCGGATGAAGATAAACAAGAAGAGGGAGGACAGCAAAGCCCTGAAATGTAGATAGGCAATGCCCATTAGGGCTCCTGTCAGCATCCCCACAGGGTGACAAATGAGGGAATACACACAGCTGATATGTAGCGTAGATATTATACCCGAATCAGGAGGAACACTTCCTTAATAAGTCTTATTCTGACTGTGATAAAGTCTTTGCCAGTTAAGTAGTACTCATTTGCATTTTCAATAAAAAGTCATGTTCAAACATAAAACTGATCAACTCATATGATGCATGATGATACTGTAGGTTGTTAGAGATATACATATGTAAGTGGAAATTATGAAGAAATGATAAACACATTCTTAAATTCCAGAAATAGTTACTTCTGAGTAACTATTATAAAGAAGGAAGAATGGAAGCTCCTACTCAGTAATCAGAGGACCCCTCTTACAGTCCATTAATCTAACTATCTTGCAGTGATACCTCATTTGAAAAGTGAGGATAAGCAAAGCTGGAATTCCTACAAGATTTTAACCTTGAGTTCCCTTTCCTAAGTTTTTACTTCCTTTTCAATGATGGTAACCCAGAGGGAAAACAAAAACCAAACAAAACTGTTCCAAATCATGAAAGCACAAAGCCAAACAAAAGAACAGGAAACAACCTCTTCAGCCACAAAGAAGGAGTTCTGGCCCGGAGACATGGCTCAGCAATTAGGAGTATTTGCTGCTCTTGCAGAGGACCTGAGTTAGATTCCCAGCACTCATGATGGCTTAATACTGTCCTGTCCTTAACTCTAGTTCCTGGGGATCCAGCACACTCTTCTGAATTCCACAGTCATGCACAAAGTGAACTCACATAAATCCAGGAAAAATCCATATAAAATAAATTCTTTTAAACGATGAAAGTATTTCAATTCTTGCAAGAAGAAAGACAGGTGAAGAGAAGAGGTTCACTAGGGTTCTCAAAATGGAGACTCTAGTGCCTTACTCTGACGCTAAATAACTCCTAAATCTAATAATAGCTTCCCCTAATGTTTTAAATTACTCTTAGATATCAGCGTACCCAAATCATTTTCTCGGTTTAATAAAAATGAACTAATTATAATTCAATCTCCATGTAAAAACAGGTGGCTACAAACCCAACCAATAGTTACAGTCTAATTAAAACTACAATTTAAAGTATTTTAAGTTTGTAAAAAATATTAGAGATAATTATAATAATCCTTATTTAACCATGTGTACTAACTGTACTAAAAGAAGCAGCTTTCCCTTTAGGAGGCTAAATGTTCTTAAGTGAATGCATGAGTAACTCCAAGTAAGCAGAAGTCTGAACCTGCACTGCCCCTGGAGAGCCTGAACAGCCTCGGGTACAAAGCAGCCTGCCTCTCAAAAGACACGTCAGGAAAATGCTTGGAAACTAGAGCCTATGAATCTTCTCAGGGAACAAATTCAAACATTTTCAAAATTGTTGAGTCAAACTCTCAATCCTAGAGAAATTAGACCTACCTCATCATGATAGACCTGCCTCCTTATGTGTCTTCTATTTCTAAAATTTGGCAAGTATCTATATAGTCTTAATTTCTTTAGGATTTTTTGTGCTTTTGAAAAGTGCGCCAAACCATGAACAACTTAAGAATGACTGGTGTGTAATTAGCATTAGTAAGAAGTCAGAATAGGAGTCAACAGGCTTCTTTCTCCCTCTATTCCAAGACAACACTTAGAGATTCAGAAACAGTTACGGCAAGCGCCCAACTAAGAACATACAAGAAGTGTAGCAATGACCCAGAAGACAATCTCAAGAGTTGTTGGTGGGTGGCGAACATCTAGAGACTCCTACGAAACTGGCATGTCAGTATCAGCAATGCATAGAACACTGCCATGGCTCCCAGTGGCCTTCTCTTTATAGAAAATGACCTTTTGCTGCTAGACTTGTCAGCAGTCATTGCCAATTTGGAATTTCTTCATGGAGAAGGAGATATTCTTGTCTACTACATTTCTTACATCACTTTATGTGCCCCAGATCTGGGAGTCATGGTCTTACCCAGCCTTCATGCTACAGACCCATCCTTATAATTGTATTTGTGTGCTTACTATTCAGAAACTGGTGGAACGATCTCTGTTGAGCCACTGTGGCTCAGGCCTCGTTTCTGCATCCTGTATTCACAGCTGGCCTTGGGACCTTTGCTCCACTGCATTGAACGAGCAGTACTTCAGTAAGTCAGTACGGTAGGATCCAGAGTCACTGTTGCCTGTGTGAACCCACACTCTGCAGCGCTGTGACCACCTCTCAAGCACTTCAGTCACCTCTGCAGTGGGTACGTCCACACTCCACAGAGATAACACATCAGAGGCTGTTCATCCTCCTGCATTTGAAATCCAACCTCCATTTGCACTTTATAAGCATACGTGTCTCACACCGTGTTACTAACACAATGATGGAGGGACCAGTGTCAAAGTGGCCCACACACACCATGATGTAGCTGTATTTCTGTCTGCTTCATGGATATTGCCACCATGAGTACACTGGCATGTGCACTAGAGCATGAATCTCCCGGGGAGACAAAAATGATGAAGAGAACCTCAAAGCCTTGACCAGAAAGACCTCAAGCACCTGCCTTGCTCTGCTTCTACATCCACGCTTTGTCAGTAGGCGCCACTGTTACTAGACCCATGGGGTCCTCACATGAAAGCACTGCATGGAGATCATGCTGTTCTGCTGGAAGCGCATCAGTTGCTGATCATCCTCACATCTATCTTCAAGGGAAGGTGTTTCTCCACCAAAACCAACTCTTCTGGTTTATTTTTTCCCAAGACAAAGCCTCTCTAAGTAGCTGTGGCTCTCACTGTTTGGAACTCACTCTGTAGACCAGGATAGCCTTGAACTCATAGAGATCTACCTGCCTTTGCATCATTAGTGCTGGGATTAAAGGTGTGTACCGCTCCACTAGGCTTCTAAAACTACTTTGTAAAGTAGTAGAAAGGATGTGCTGTTCCTTTAAATGTGCAGATCTCAGTATAAGGCAATGAGAAAGAAGAGAAACCAAGGGTATAAAGACACCCAAGTGTCATAGTAACTATCCGGTCACAAATCCCAAGGAGATAGAAATCTACAGATTACCAGAGAATATGTCAAAGCAACCATCATTTCAGTGAGGCTCAGCTGGTTTGAAGGAGCATAGACAGACAAGTGAGATTTAACAAGTACGTACATTGAGCAGACTCAACTTATTGAGATTTAAACAGTACATAAACAACTCAAATTCAACAGAAAGGCAGAAATTTAATGAAAAACAATTATGGAGTTGAAGAATACAACTGAGGAATTGAAAATGCAATTAAAATATGAAAATAGACATGATCAAGGATAAGATTTTTTTTTATTTGAAGCCAAGACATTTGAAAATACCAGTCAGAAAAGAAGAAGCTTAAAATTAATAAAAAGAAAGATATATGACTTGGGTTTTTTTATTAAAAATTTCCACCTCCTCCCTTCCATTTCCCTTCCCCTCCCCCACTCCCCCTCCCTCCAGTCCAAAGAGCAGTCAGGGTTCCCTGCCCTGTGGGAAGTCCAAG
>LOJH01058470.1:0-11403 GCA_001685095.1 Ellobius talpinus
GGGGAGGGGGAGGGAAATGGGAGGAGGTGGAAATTTTTAATAAAAATAATAAAAAATAAAAAATTAAAAATTGTGAGTAAGGTACAGGGCAATTAGAAAAGAGAGAAAGAATAGAAGAGAGTGGGAAACTTTTGAAAAAGGCATATTCACTCCAATGGTTACCAAGAGAGGTCACAGAGCTAAGGCTTGGAAAGCATCCTTTTACCTACTACACGGTGCCATTCCACTTTTCCACCGTAACTAAGCACTCCAAATCTTAGTGACTACAAAGCAGTTTTATTGCTATCAATTCTGTTTTCAGGATCTTTTAAGTTTACCTCATGAATCATTAAGTGGTACCACAATATAACCAAATATCTACATTTTATTAAAAATTACTTCAAGACCCATGTTAGTCTAACTTGATTTCTATTATGCTACCTATTTGTGTATGATTGCTTATAAGACTACACATATTCATATAAAGCTTTGAAATTCTTGCTATTTATCTTGAAATATTATTTGAAGACAGGGAGAGCATACCATCAACAAAGTTTCAGGTTATGTTAATAGAAATGACACCTTACAGAATCTAGGCACATTAGAGGAAACACACATTCTTCAATGAAATGTTAAGAATGGAATTCTCATTAACCTTAGGCATTCTCCAGATGCTCCTTTGATACTAGTGACTACCTTGCATGCCATGTGGTTGAGTCCACTGACCCATAGGATACATGGTGTGATGCACATGTGAAGGCTATAATCACAGTTCCTGAACACTAGGCTGCCCGATGTCAGATGAACCTCTTCAGACTCAATATTTTTCTTAGCCTTTGTTGAGTAATGTTCACATCATGATTTTTTTCTTTAGTGACTTATCCAGATGATGAACCATGTGGATTCATGATGGGATAATGTATCCTACCTTGGCTTTGATTTTAAAGGCATTCGAATTGTCTGTATAACAGAAATCTAAACTCCACACAAAGAGTTTCTATGCCATCTAGTTTTTGAAGATATACTTATAGTATTGTTTTATGGGTATTGTGCACCATGTGTGTGCCTAGTGCTTGTGGAGGTCAGAAGGGATATTGGAGTACCTGCAACTGGAGTTTCAGATGATTCTGAGCCACCAGTGGGTACTGGGAAATTAAAGTAAGTCTTCTGTGAAAACATCAAATGCTTTTAACTGCTGAGTTAACTCTTCAACCCTCTATGGCATTTTTGTGGATTATGGTTATCATTATTGAAATGTCATCAGGATTTTAACCCTTAATTTAAAATTGAAGGTACTATTCCGGAGCATTTAAATTTCAAGAAACAGAAAATCTATGGAAGCCCAGGAAGACAGACAACATTTACTTTTACTTTTAGGATAGTGTCTTACTCTGTAGGTCAGGGTGGCCTTGAGTTTGTGATCTTCCTGTCTCAGTTTCTCAGTAGCTGAAATATTTGGTATTTTGATTGGCTACCTGTTCATGGTTCCTGATACAATTGTTGGCACATATGATGTTAGTTACCTGTTTCTTGAATGAATGAAGGACAGAGATATGATCCTTGCTAGTTGACAGAGAAGTTATATTACTGAATTTCTGGGAAAATATAGATCTAATATTCCTTTCCTTTATTACTTTTCTTTCCTGGCCTTCCTCCAGAAATTTCTAATATTTACCATTTGAAAAAATTTTAAAAATTAAGTTTCTTATTTATTTGTATACGAGCGTTTGTGGGTGAGGGTGTCTATGCCATGGTGCACATGCAGAAGTCAGCACACAACTTGTGGGATTGTTCTCCTCCTGCCATGTGGGTCCTGAGGAATTGAACTCAGGCCATCTAGCTCAGCAGCAAGAACCCTTTTCCACTGCTGTAGGAATTCCTGCTGCCAGTAGCCTTTAAGTTACCCGCCCAGTTGGGCGTGGCCTCATATTATATATGCTGATGTAAAGCACGCATCGGGCCTCTTTTCCGGCTGCCGGATTCGGTTGCTGTTCCCCGTTCTAGCAGAGGACTGTGATCTGTGAGTCTACCCCTAAATAAATAACCCTCTATTATACTCAATTCTGAGCTAGTGTGGGATTTCTTTTAAGCATCCTTCTTCAAACCACCTCAGAGAATGTGTGCCGTTGATAGGGGCGCAGCTGTGTCAAGGACCCCAGAGGCTCAGACCCATGGAGGCAGAGCAAAGCCCCCCTCAAGGTGAAGTAAGGAGGAAAATTACTCTGGGTCATGTGTGGATGTTGATACAGTGCATAGAAAACGTCTACCATAGTCTTCTCCCCCAGATATTTACAACCTGAAGACTACTTCTTTACTCCAATTACTAGATGTGTCTCCTTGATCTATCTGAATGCATGTCTTGGCTGTACACTTTGGCATCAAGAAACCTTGCCTCCTCACCATGGATAGTGAGGCTCAAATGCAGGCTTCCCAGGGAAGCACTTTTACTCACTGAACCTAATCACTGGTTCCAAGTGAAAAATTTTAAAAATTTATTCATTTTTAATTTTATGTAAATTGGTGTTTTGCCTGCATGTATGTGTATGTGAGGGCATCATATCTTGGAGTTACAGACAGTTTTGAGATGCTATATGGGTGCTGGAAATCGAACCCAGGTCCTCTTGAAAAGTCAGCCACCAGTGCTCTTAACTGCTGAGTCATCTGTTCAACCCCCAAATGAAATGTATTCTTATGCTAACTTGAAGATGTTCCCTGAATTGTTTCAACATCTAAATGGTATTCTGTTTATTATCAATCTATCTACCTATGCATTGATATGAGTATTTAGTGAGAGTTGTAGAGTCTTTCACTTTTCTTCTTTCTTTGAAAGTGACTACTTTGAGGACAGGACCCTGTGCCAATGACACCACAGAGTACGCACTCTGTACATACTCAGTACAGCAAGGATGATGCCAAAAAGTGAAATTCTTCTTTTCACTTATCAGGAAAGCAGAAGACGAACAAGACAAACAACAAAACAGAAGCATGAGAGTTATTTAAAGCAATGATGATGGGGTGGTGCCCTCCAAGTCTTCACAAAACAAAAGGAAACAAAACAATTTCAACAACAACAACAAACTCAAAGAAGCAAAAGCAATCGTTTACTTAGTGTAGTAGACAAAGGAAAAGCAAACTATGTGAGAAGGCTTAAAAAGTCAGCGTTATTTGAAGGCCTGTTCCTCTGCTAATAAAAAAATGCTAGAGGAGGTTAAATATATATAACGTAATCCATATAACTTATAAGACTTACTTATATGGGTGCTGGACCCATATAATTGTATATATGTATATATATACAAAAAATGTATATAATTGTAACACTTATACAGATTCACAGTCAGACTTCTCTCTTACAGAAGAGAATCACCTAGAATCACCTGCTTTGTTTAGTCCCGCCCACATCAACCATTAATCAGGAAAATGCACCACAGATGCCCACAAGCCAGTCTGATGGAGGCAATTCTTCAATTGACGTTCCCTCATCCCAGGTGACTTTGTTTTGTGTCAAGATGACAAAAGGTGCCCAACGTATCGGGAGGAAATTTTCTTCACATTCTCAACAAAATAGAGGAGGCACAAAAACAGCTAACTTACTCAAATTCAGTGTGTCTGTTTTACTTGTAGCGTTTGCTCTTTTCAAAACATAACATACCACACACACACAAAAAGGCAATTCCATGTGGTAAGGGCAGGGACAGAGCTGTCACCATGCTTGGTGTGGATATCTCTAAGTACACTCACAGCACTCTAGGAAAGTGTTTTCCCATAAAGCTTTCCACAATCAGAATTTAAAAACGGGGCGGCAGCAGCATATGGCCATGTGAATTGTAAATGCAATGCACATGTCTTCAACAATGCCAGTGGATTAGCTAATGCAAATACAAATCAGGAAAGGTACACTAGTAAACTGACTACCTCAAAATGGCCAGATGGTCCAGAGGGTCCACAGCCTTTCTCTGAATGTCGAAAGGGGAATTACAATCAGGGTATGATTACAGCCGGCATACTTATAATCTTAGAGACTGCAGATTTCACACAGTTTACATGCCATAAGACTCACAGGTATGTTTAAGAGTTTTATGAATCATTTAAGTAGGAGAAAAGAAATTAAATCAATTATGAATTCTCACTATTGATTCACTGTTGGAATTAGATGTATTTGAGTAAGTCTTGAGGGAGTTGGTAGCCCCTGGGAGCTGCATTTTAAGTGTCTCCATTTTTATTTAAAGCACTGTACGACAGACCACACACATGAATCACTGTCAGTCCATTGGGCAAACTTCAAGCTAGCCCGACTCCAAGAGGAATTTCCTAAGGTAAACTTTTGTGTATCACTTTTACAATTTTTACTAAACTGGTTACTGTCTGTGTTGTGATGTGCTTGTCACCATTCTCAAAATGATAAATTTGGACTGCACAGGATCTATTTACAATGAAAAAATTAAAAATAAATATAAACAAATGCTTGATAGAGAAACTTCTTATTTAAGTATCAGGTATCCTCATTGAATTCCTTCATCAATAAAATTATTTTCATAATTTGAATTTGTATTGAATTTTGGTAATTTAGCCATTAGATATGTCATGGATGCCAGAGTCTACTAAGGAGAGAGAGAAGTGGTGAGCTGGCAGAGAAACGCATAAATTTATATGGTTAGAAGTCACACATCTCTCATCTTTACACCTCTTGTCAGAGGATGTATAAGGATAAAGACCAAAGGTTATGGTGTTTTCTTAATTCATACTTCTTGTGAACATTATGGGGTCTCCTTTTGATGTTCCTGGGGTTTATTAAGTAGACAATGGTAAATTTGCTAAGTAATAGATACTTTAATTCCCCCAAAGAATTGGATATATTATTTGCCTTTTGAGCTATTTATTATTATTTATTGCTGTGTGTGTGTGTGTGTGTGTAAGTGCACACATGCCACTTTATGCCTATGGAGTTCAGAAAATAACTCTGTGAAGTTGATTCTCTCCTTTCACATTTTCTGTAGGTTCTTGAGACCAAACTCAGGCTGCCAGGTTTACACAGCAAGTGCCTTTACTCCCCCTGCCATTTGCAGACCCAGAACCTAGATGTATTTCTATGGCTTTTAAAGGAAGATATGATAGTTAATTTTTATTAAGAGGCTTTCTTGCTTTAGAACTAAAACCAAAATAATTTCGAAGGTAAGAGATATCTTATTTTGAAGCACTAAAATGAATGTCACAAAGCCCCTTTCAAAATAAGTTTGTAAATGCATATTGATTTGCTAGCTCTTGTCATGTATGTGTGTATCTGTGTTTGTCTCACTGTCTCTCTGCATGTGTCTCTGAATGGGTCTGTGTGTATATCTCTGCTTGAATGACTGTATGTGTTTAATTTCTATTTTCAAGGATTAGTGCACATTTATAGCTATATATTTGCTATAAATATGAAAAATAAAAAGCCTTTTCTTTAAAAAAACAATGTCTGTTTTGTTTTGTGTTACATTCTTAACAAATTATGTTGGTAGTATAAAATAACAGAAATTTATTTTCCTACATTCTGAAGTCAGAAGTTAGAAATCCTGTGAGTTCCTTCCACAGGCTTCAGAACATGTTACTTTTCTCAACTTTTCCAATGTGTCCTGGCAGTTCTTGCTTTTGAGGAGCAGCATAGCATTGCCCTCTATTTTCTGTTTTCTGTGTCTTTACTGACATCTACTTCTAGGCTAACCAGTAAATGCACTGTGAATCTGAATTTATGGTGTTGTAAGATGTTGTGCTATTTAATTGGTAAGAAGAAATTTCCAAAACTTCTCCAGAATCATGCAAAGCATGCTGTAGTTTACATGGGTGAGAATTATAAATGATTTAGAAAATGAGTTAGTAAGCTTTTCTTGACACCTAACTTTTATAGATGGGAACGTTTGTAGCATAGTATAGAACTATCCAGTAACCTTCAAATGGGACATTTTCTGGCACCCAGTAAATAGTGCTGCAGACATGAAGAATACTAGAATGGGATTTGATTTGGCAATAAAAAGAAAACAAAAAGCGAAGACTATCAGTTGTTTCTGCTTTTCTGTTCTGTCACTTGTTGGTGTTACAGAGATCTAAGAAAGGACGCTGAACCACAGGCTGTGTGTGTGGCCCTGTGTGTCACTCCAGTCCCTCTGACGCCTGTGTGGGCAGTTCTGAATTGTGTGAGGCTCTCGGGACCTCATCTCCCTGCAGTTACCCAGGACCCAAGAACTTTGTGTTGTCCTATGGCAGCGTATACTTTGCTTTTTCACATACTTTTGAACGAACATATAAAATTCTTCTGTTTGGATATGCCCAATTATATCTCTACTCTTTACCCTTAAATCATTCTAGTTTAGCTGCTGTGTGTAACAAATAACGAACATGTTTTTATATATGGTTTCTCTGCTTTTCTTAAAACGGTGTAAAGGAGAGTTTCTGATCAAAGTGCATCAATGTATTTCTTGTTGTGTGGTACCAAAATACTGAATTATTTTCATTTCAGTAAGAAAAGTCAGAATTTATTCATTATGTTTCTGAGATAAACCTGTGTTTTTATTGCTCATTTATTTCAACTGATGAATATAATTTATTACATAAATAAACCATAATTTGTCAGTCTAGTCTTATATTGTAGACACTTATATCAATTCAAGTGAGTAAGTAGTGTAAACACATGTGCCTTTGAACACCTGTGGGTGATTTCTCTAGGATAGCTATGCAGAGAGTCTATTTCATATGTTCCTCATCAATTTTCCTAGACATTAGTAGATTGTGCTTAAGTCATGTGTCACATTTTAAAAATCATTACAGCCCCATAAGCATTTTAATAAGTGCTTGAGAAATTCCTAACACTTTGCTTTGCTTCAAGGTCACCTTGATCTTTGCAGACTTTTATTATTATTACAAAATTTATGTATGCTTATCATATTCATTTTTAGCATGCTGATTGAAATTATACTGAAATTTCACAAGGAAGGGATTGAAAAAGCTGTAAAACCAAAATACAGCATTGGGTGAATGGGGTAGAGAAGTGAGTATGAGAAGATTTGGGGGAGTGGGGTGAATATAATCAGAGGACATTGTATAAAATTCTCAAAAAACTAGTAAAATATAACATTAAATTGATATTTAAGTAAATAAAGTCAAAATGTGTGAAAAGATAAAATTATACAATTAAATTTAGGATTCATTTATTATAATTTCCCATTTAATAAAAATACCTATTTTGTTGAAATAATTTTAAATTGCTAATAGTATTTGTTGGTATGTTTTATTGAGGTTATTAGCGATCACAATACATTGTATGTAATTAGAGGGGAAATGATCTCCAAATATTTTATCAGCTTTCATGTACTCACTTATTTTTACAACAATTTGGGCAAATAATTTTCTAAATACTAAGAAAAGTTGGGGATTGGAGAGATGTCTAAGTGGTTAGGAGCACTGGTTTAGGGATACTAGACATTAGTAGATTATGCTCTTTCAGAAGACTTGGGTTCAATTCCCTGAACCCACATGGCAGCTAGCAGCCATCTGTAACTTCAATTCCAGGGGATCTGATGCTCTTTTAGCTTCTGCATCACCAGACACACATATGGTGTACAGATCTAGAAGGAAGCAAAACACCCATACACATAAAATAATAATAAGAATGTTTTAAAATGTTATATACAGTTATTAAATTTCTGTAATGTTTCATGTTTTTATATTAAGCATTTTACACATTTTAAACAATTTAATCAATATTTGACTTTTCCCCTAATAACTAGAAATTATTTTAATGTCAAATTGTTTCAATAATTATATATTTATAATTTTCAATGATAGTAAAATTATATCACTTCACCTCTATTTTTATATGCAAGTTATTGACTTTGGACACAGGCTGTGGGAGCCTATTACCTTTTAACACTTCTACCAGTACTTACATAGTATATATATTTGCAACCATGCAGTTTTGTTTAAGTTTTAGAAGTTCCAAAAATTACCATTACTAACTTCATGCTACATTGTCAAAATACCTTAGTGGAGAGTTAACAAAATCCAGTTAACTCTCCCTACCCATAAATACAGCAAGCTTTTATTATTTGCATTTCAATATTGTTTTTGCTTAATTTAATAATTTAAAATAATTTACTTTTGGCATGATTTTTTCATGAAAGTTTAATTTTTTAAAACTTACAAAGTTCAATTTATTTTGGTACCTCTAAGTTTTTGTTGTTACTACGAACAGCATATTTTACTTATTTATTGTGTATTCTAATTGATTAGAACTCCTATATGGAGATCCTATGGATCTTTCTGGACTGACATTTTATTTAACAACCTTACCCATCACCATGTTTTAGAAATTCCTTTCTCACATCTTTGGATTCTCTTGGATTTCTAAGCAAATTGTCACAGTAATTGTAAGTAATTTTTGATTCCCCATTCTCATGTTTTATTTCTTTTTCTTGTTTGTGGCAAGATCTATGTTTTCTAAGGTAGAAGGATTAGAGGACACTTAATTTGATAGTAATGCTTCTAAACACATTTTTTACCATGAGATTTTTAAAGAATTATTAATCTTATTCTATATATGATGTATTATGACTGTATATGTGTATGCTTGCATGTATATATTTGTGTGAATGTAGGCGTGATTATGCCAGGACATGCATGTAGAAGTCACAGAGCAATCTTGGGCAGGGGCCTTCTCTTTCTATCTTGTGTAAAGCCAAGTCTCTGTGCTCTTGTCAACTTCTCTGCAGAGATCTCCCCTGACTTATTAGGTTCTTCACAGACCTTATCTCCTGGAGGGTAAGAGTTCTCTGCCTGTCATTATCACCATTTTCAGTAATGGTGCTCCTAATACATGGTATGTTGAAATCTTCCCAACAGTGGCTACAGATTTCTACATTACTTCTCCACTGACAAGATACACTTCTTTTAACTCTGTCACAATTTACTTCTCCAACTGAGACTCAAAAGCCATGGTTATCGAGCTTCTAGAGAAGTGTTACAGCAATTTTTGTTTCTCTTTTTAAATGAAACATAGTTGAGGACTATGTATCCTCTAATGTAAATACAGAGGTGTAAAAATTAGTTCCTTGTGTTTCTTCTCTAGATGTGCTAGATAGGCAGGGAAGAGTATTCTACTGAAACTTCAATAGAACTGTCAGCTTTTCAGAAGGACACTGCTAGGTGGCAAGGGACATTGTGGCATTAGTTCCTGAGATCCAGCTTCGTTGGTAATTTGTCCATAGTTGAATGATATATAGAAAGCAAACAATGGATAAACACATATCAAGATGTTCATACTGATGTTTTGGGGTAGAGGTACTGGATCCCAAGTGAGACAACACTTACTGAAGCATACTTTTAAAATCTTCAACTTGTATAAATTGCCTGATTTATAAAGCATTGTTTATTTGTGTGTGTGTGTGTGTGTGTGTGTGCATGTGTGTGTGCATGTGTGCTGCGTGCGTGCATGTGTATGTGTGTGTGTAGAATTTGTTTAGCTCAAAAGAACTCTGAATTCTAGGAATGCTTCTACAACCTTAGTTTTGCTTATATGTAAAACTTTAGTATGTATTACTTGACTTTTTTTCTTTTAGTGTTTTAGATTCACCCTCAATATGCTGTCTGGCTGCTCTTACGCTTACAGATTTGCAAGATGTTACAATCACCATTGCAAATATTATAAAGCATAATAGTTTGTTTTACATAATTATGTGATAAAAATTTCAGGGCAGATGCTTTAAAAAATCAGAGAACATCAAACCTCAGGAATCCTCCTGTGCTGTAAGCTAATAAGGTCTTTGTATTCCTGGGCTACATGACTTATTTTGCATCTTTCTGAGATAGAAAGAAAATATCTTTTGTATCTCAAGAGAGTCAAGACAGAATAAGGATTCATTTGATGTTTTTCAATTCCTTCCCTCTTTCTTTCTGACTATAGATTCTTAAAGAGGCTTTTAATGCTTTCTTCATTTAAACTCTCAATGTTATAAACTGATACTTGGTTAACATAATCCCTAAAACTAACAAGTATCCACAATTTAACTGTCATTACTGACTTAAAAGATCATCACTAAAAATATTTATCTTTGGAGGTGAAGAGATGATTCCATGGTTAAGAGTGCTTCCTGCTCTTATAGAAGACCCAACTTCTGTCCCCTGCTCAGATCTTTAAAAAGTGAAAAATGTAACCCTCAAAACATTTTATACTTAAAACCATCTAATTAAACTGAAAAATAAAGTAGAACTAGTTTTAGAAATTAGGTTTTGAGCTTTCACCTAGATCTCAGAACACTGGTTTGAGTGTGCTTGAGTTAGAACTATATCCATCTATGATTGTAATGACTAGCTCTTGAAGGAAGTTCTGGGTAACAGGAAGACCTGCGGAAGGGCAACTCTTCTTTAGCTTGGCATCTCCTCTTCTGTAGTATAAAATGCCAATTCTTTGTATAGCTTTGTTACAACCATTCTTTTTCCTGGCTGCTCTGCAAATACTTAGTATTCTTTGTTTTCTCATGTCTTGTGTCTTCCTAAAATCTTTCCAAGGATTGTTTCTTTGGCTTAGAATTCTCTTCACTAAGGCATACTCTAACTATTATCTTCCCAGAGATGATTTTTCCAAACACCTACTCACCCCAGTTTCCTATAATTTTACTACAGAAGCTTTAAACTTTGTTTTACATTTACTTTTATCTCTATCTTACTTCAACATTTCTTTCTCTTCCACTACATTATAGATTCCATTAAACATAATACATGCACATCTAATTTATTATAATAGCACTTGTTTACAATAAATATTTGTAGAATAAATGACTTGACATAGGAAAAACTATGAATTCAGTCTTTGATAACAATGAACTTGAAAGAAAATAAGTAGATGATGACCCAAAGAGCTGATTTGAAATCTGAGATACTTTAAATTATATTAGAAATAGAATATCCTGTGTTAAAATTCAAGTCAGTATCTGAGGTAAAAATGCAAATGGTCTTTAACCTGATGGTTGAAAACTGTTTAATCAGAATGTTAATGTTTACCATTATCATGATCATTTCCATCATCATTTGATTAAGAAGGAATGCAAGGTGGAATGAAAGGGTATCTCCTGAAAAAGGTGTGGGGGATTAGCAGTTTGTAAAACGAATTATGCTTGTTCATTTTTCTCATTGCTGTGACAGAATATTCATACTTACTTAAAGGAAGAAGAACTTATTTTGTTCTACAGTTTCAATCCTTCCTGTGGAAGTGTGTGGTGAAACAGAAATGCCCAATCAAAAGCAGAATTAAGAGAACAAGGGTCTAGGACTCAGTGATATACCTCCTCCCAACCAGGATCCACCTTCCAGAGTTCTGTCACCACTTAATAGTCTACTGAACGTTTGAATCTATCAGTGGCCTAAACTATTAGTTTATAGCCCCATGATCTAATCATC
>LOJH01058472.1:3799-15202 GCA_001685095.1 Ellobius talpinus
GATGACAACAACCACCAATACAGTAGAGAAGTTCTAATTTACAAAAGCACCCCCATTCCTATCCAGATCCTTAGGAGAGGCCACCAGGTTCACTGGCTCATGGCTGTTGTAATTTACAAAAGTTCCCTATTTTATATATGGATGCACTGAGAATAGGACACAGAGGGTGGCATGGAAGCCACATATGTGAAAGCCTGCAAGACAAAGCCATCAACATCTTCCTTAATCTACATTTTTAGTTTTCTTTTCCTAGACTCTGTTCCCAGCGAGTTGAAGTAGAACATGGAGCAGGTTATAATTGGAGTGTGTGGTAAGCAGACTGATGCCTGCAATGCCTGGAGATATGATTAGCCAGAAGAGGGAAACTGGGAGGGGCTTTGGTAAGCATTCAGCATGGGGAACAGAAGAGGATCCTGGGATGCTAAGGGTGGCCACAAAGAAGGGAATGGTCCACTGTTTTCCCACATTGAAAATTTTTTTAGAATAATTAAGGTAATTACCTTTGGATAAACCTGTACCCCAGGAAGATCATATGGATCCCATCTAGGAATGTTAGTAATTATGGATTGTCACCTTATCAGCCTCAATGAGATTGCCAAGATCACAAAGGAGTTATAATTCAACTTGCTTTTCTCTTCATTGCCTGGCCCAGCTTATTCTGGGAGTCAGTCGGGGACAGGGTGAGTGCTGAGATTGGGATCTGCAGTGGACAAAAGAAAAGACACTGACAGTTGCTATGTCAGTATCAAGCAGACCCAGGAGGGAGGAGGATGGGGTTGGCATTGAGATTGCCCCCAGGAAGCACTAAGGGCAGAAAAAAGTTATCCCTGAACTTGACACCAAGTGGATTTTAGTAGAATCACCTCTTAGCCTAATACGGACCTTGAGAGTGGAGGTAAGCTGTCACCAGAATTGCCTGAATTGTAGGCATAAGAGTGGTATCATACAAGCTCTGGATTTGGTTCCAGCAGATTCTGACATAAACACATGGTACTTGCTGAGACTGATGCCGTCTAGACCCTGGGAGGGTCCTCTGGTGGACACTGGCAGGCTTTGATGGATGGACCATTCCTGGTGGTGCCCTAGCTTTGAACAGGTGGAGGTGGGTGAGGCTGGAACTCCCGTGACTGGCATGTTGTTCATCTCATTCTAGGCTGTTGGACTCTGAGACCTGTTGGTGAGAAGTGAAGGGCAGAGAAGGCAGAGAAAAAGCTCTTTGTTGATTTTGGAGTAGAAAGAAGCAGGGAATGGGATTAGCCTAGGTTTGGCAGGTGGCAGTCTCTCCTTTATCCTTACTACCAGCCTGAGCCTGCACCAGCCTGAGCTTGGACCTCTCCTCCCCCACTGTTTCCACTTGAATAGGAGAAAGGGAACAATTTGAAGAATTTGTTTCTCAGTGAGGGTGGCACTAGGAAGGACCCCAAGTGTTCAGGCAGGCTCCCATGATCTGTACAGGGCATGGGGGTGGGAGGGCCAGAATGGGAACTGAGGTTGAAAGCTCAAGAGAGATCAAGTGTATTTGCTCTTAATGATTTTTGCGGGCACTTGAATGTTAGAGCAGAAACTGAAGTCATGTGGGAGAGACATGTACAAGTGGCAGTACCTCAAGACAGGCTTCCAGAGTGAGTTAGTGATGATGCAGAAAATCCCCTTTGATGGTACTCAGTTACCCTTTCTGGTTGAGTGATTAAGAGCAAGGGTAAGGCACAAAATGGNGGAGGGCCAGAATGGGAACTGAGGTTGAAAGCTCAAGAGAGATCAAGTGTATTTGCTCTTAATGATTTTTGCGGGCACTTGAATGTTAGAGCAGAAACTGAAGTCATGTGGGAGAGACATGTACAAGTGGCAGTACCTCAAGACAGGCTTCCAGAGTGAGTTAGTGATGATGCAGAAAATCCCCTTTGATGGTACTCAGTTACCCTTTCTGGTTGAGTGATTAAGAGCAAGGGTAAGGCACAAAATGGAACCCTGACTTGGGCAGATACCACCCTCCACCACCTCACAATCCAGTCAGTCTCCCTAAAATCCTCTCTTTTGTTGTGTTTCTTTGAAGACCTGACTTCATTGACAAACTGAATTTTAGGGGTTCTAGGATTGAGTTTATGTACCTCTCGGTAGTAATGTATGAGTTAATACATAAAACCAACATATACTAGCTCTTTTATCCAAGTGTTACTGCAGTTTATTAATCTATAAGAAAAAGGAGATGGATTGATATTACTCTAAACCTCAATCTGCCTTTTGCAATCTCTGGTTTTCATTTTAGCATAGAAAGTCCAGCACTGGAAGACCATTGTCAGGTGTTCTCCCCCAGAATTCTCTGCCCCACACATTCTAGCACTACGAATGTTAGCCAGCAAGAAACAGTTTCCTGATCAAGATTGATTTCTCTATGTCCTGCAGCCAAAGATGGTGTTGTTTTCAGCAACAGGCTCCTAACATCTAGTTACAGAGGGGTAAGCAAGAACTATGCAATAGCGTGTCTTGTTTTGCGTGCCTCCAGGACCAGAGGAGGGTGTTTGAGAAACCTCCATTCCCAGTACTTATTTACTGAAGTCAATCATTAATACCCTTCTACCTCTGGAGCTGTGATTAGGAAATTTGTTCTGGAAGACTGGTGCTCTATTAGGCAACTTCTGAGCAAGCACAGATTATGATTAGATGTTTAGACTATTCTGATGGAGTTGAAGACTGCACAGCACTGTGCTTTGCTGTCGATCTTCCCTCCTTACCATAAACATCCTCCTGTTTTCTTTCTCCTTTCTAGCAAGTCAACCAAGAATTCTCTGTGTTTATGGATGTCTTCTAGTTATTATCATTTTGACTGGTTAGTTACATACAACAGGTGCTTTTTCCTGGCTTAGCTTTGTTTACACATTCTTCGCTGTGTATCATCTTGAGTACCTGTTTGGGGTCTCTATGAGAATGCATGTTGCAACTTGTGTGTATTAGTTACTATTCTGATACTGTGATAAGACACCATGACCAAGACAAAGTGTAGAAGTTTATTTGGGTTTACCGTTCCAGAGGATTATAGTCCGTTGTGGTGGAGAGCATGGTAGCTACTGGCAGGCACTGTGGCAGTAGCAGGAAGCTGAGCGCTCATCTCTTCAACCCCAAACACAAAACTAAGAACAAATTGACAGTGGAATGTGGTCTTTCAATTTCAAATCCAAGGTCATGTGACATACTTCCCCCTGGGAGCCTATACCACCTAAACCTCCTCCAACAGATCTAGTAAGTTTGAAGGACATTTCTCATTCAAACCGCTACAATGCCCATGCTGATTGATTAATTTTATCTGTACCAGTCTAGTTGGATTCTTCTGGGAATTCATATCTACATCTCCACTTCTGTGTATCTAAGGGTATGTGTGTGTACATGCCAATTAGTCTCTGCAGTCAAACATCCTAATACATGCATGCTTTAGGATGTTCCCATTGTAGCATGTCTACCATGTGTATGTTCGATGTGATGCTTAACTCTGTATTTATGCTTGTGTGAATGTATGTTCAAGTAGATAACAGTTTCTAACTAAGTGGATATTTTTGTGTCCATTATGATGTACATTTGCAGACACATGGATCCATAGTGTGTAAAAGTGTGCACTTGGTACCTGTACATGCTTGTCTGTGTTTAGATTTAAACATAGCCTTGGACAGATTTCATTTCTGCTCATTAATAAACAAATAACCCCTACATTTTTTCAAATCCTTGTCTTTGACATTATGCACATAAGGATGACATAAGGTCAAAGGGGACTTGGCAGGTCTCACTAAGTTTCTGAGAAGTTAATAGATTGGCCAGAATATCCATATTGGCCATGAATAGCCATGTATTTGAATCTAGAGAAGCAGGCAGGTGAGAGTTAGGAGAGGAGGTAACAGAAGCAAAGAGATGGGAAGTTGCTCTGCTTTGGATTTGTAGATGCAGGAAACAAGCTTGAGCCCAAGAAATCAAAGAAGGCTCTCTGGGAACTGGAAAATCAGAAAAATTAATCACGGTCTTTCTTAATTTCAGTCTAGGGGAAGCCACTCTGGGCAGAAGCCCTGACCAAGAAGGTCAGATGATAAATACAGGCTACTAAGTCTCAACAACCACAGAGAATAAATACAGGGACAATCAGAGAAGCAAAGGAACCAGTCCTGATGTCATCAAGGGAAGAAAGGCTATGGCTGTGGGACTTTACAATTTCAAGGTTGCTATCCTTCAGAGGAGGTATGGGAGGTACCAGATTAGCTGCTCAGAGTGAAATTTACCCTTCACCTTGGGATATCAGCAGCAAGAATTAATAGTATAAGGTAACACTCAGTTTTCATGCCAACAAAGAAGAGGTTGAGGGTAGTGAGGACCAACTCCTTGAAATTTAATTCTGTGTTGGGGTCACTTTTATCCTGAAAGCAAAGTGGATCACCAACAAAAGCACCCCATTGAGGCTTTATCTTACCCTTTTCTCTGTGTTGAGGAGATGTATTTGTGAAAGGAGGAAAGATGGATTGAGTAAATCCAGAAAAAACAATGAAAGCAGAGTTGCTGGTTTCTGAAGTTTAAACTCAAATTTAGAGAGTGAGCTGCCAAGTTCTCAATTCCAAGAATTTGAAGGCACATTCTGACTTTCAACAATACAGTGTGTTGCATAGATGGTCTTAAAATTGTGAGATTTTAAGTTTCTTATGCTAAACTTTGTTGATTTGATGTGTATTTTAGCAAAATATGGTATATATACATGCTATTATGAACAATAAGAGAACTATCCTTTGCAGCAAAATGGGTAGAACTGGGAGAATTAGTTTACTTGAAACAAGTCAGGCACAGAAGCAGTTAGTGCATGTCCTCTATCATGGATAGATGCTAGGAAATGTTGAATTGAAAGTTTGCCATGCTTACAAAAAAATAGAGTGTGGGTTTTGAGCAGTACATGCCATATTCTTTTAAGGAAGTATCACATGAAAATCCACTAACGTGCAACTAATATGTGATGACTATTCTTGGTTGTTAACTTTAAGTACAAAGTTAGACTTTTCATGACATTGATACTCATCTGCTCCTTTCAGCACCAATCTACTTCAAGAAGAAGATGAGCACCAATCTACTTCAAGAAGATGATGAGCACCATAGAGGCTCCTTATGGTATTGGTTAGCCATTTGGGCAAGAAACTGCTCTTTCCTGGGCTGCTTGATGCTATGCTGTATGAACTGCACATGCAAGACCCACAGAGAAATGACAACTAAACTTGCCTAAAGGTGAAAGATCCTTTGGGGTTCCTACTTCATGAAAAAGTCTTCCAGACATTTTGTAGGACACAGAAAAAAAGTGACTTACAAACTGCCAAACAAAGTGAAACTATCTTTAAAATTTCCTGCTTGTGAAAAAGTATGACAGATTCTGGTGCAGTAAGCTAAAGATAGGTTCCCCAATTGTACAGAAGAACTTTGGGCAACTGTCCAGGCAACGAGATGCCTCTGCCATTTCTGGAGTTTTGGAAGTTGCTTCCAGTGCACTTACTGTTAAGTAATATTATATCCTTCTGGAGTCTTTGATGGAGTTGAAGAAAAGATAGTTATAGTTTTCCTTAGGTATGATAAAAGATAAAGTAGATATAAGTATTGAAACTATAGTTCTTGCTTGATACCTATTTTGTTATGTAATTTTACCTTATTAAAATTAAAACCTTCCTTTTTATTTGAACAGAAAAGAAATGGTGTGGGAAGTATTTCTGTATATGTGTTGCTTTTATTGGTTAATGAATAAAGATGCTGCTTTTGCCTTTGATATGGCAGAATAGAGCTAGGCAGGAAAATTAAACTTAATGCTAGGAGAACATAGGCAGAGTTAGTGAGAAGCCATGTAGCTGTCACAGGAAACAGATACCTCCAACACAGCCTGCTGAAACTTTGCTTGTATGCCATGACCTCGTGGTAATGCACAGATTGATGGAGATCAGTTAGTTCTTTCTTCCACCAAGTTTCCCCATGACTTAGCTCTCTGTAAACATCCAGTCACCCAATGTGGTCTCCATACCCTTGACATTATAGAATTTTTCCAGTAGGTAACCAACCTCCTCCTGGATCCACTCCTCAGTGCTTCACTTTCCCATCCCAATGTTTCGAAGGATGAACATGGAAAAAGGCCAAAGAACCTTCCATCATTCTCCATTGGACAGAGATAAACCTGTTAGAATGACAGTGGTCAGGCCCCTGCCCCCTCCCCCTTTCTGCTCTCAGTTCTGTAGAGGACAGAATTATGAAACCTCAAACTTCCAGACTCAAAAGGAAATCAATATTTCCTCCAAAATGGTCTAGACTGAAGAAAAATGGAATGAGGCTACGAATAATCCAGAAGAGCAAAGAAAATTTCTTCAGGCTAGCAAGCTGTGGCTGGGTTAGTTTCATGCTTAATGCCTAGAAAAGTGGAGGAGGTAAAAATTTAATGTCATATAGAGTATTCCTTAAATGGAAATGCTAATTCTATTTTCTTGGTGCCAGTTGGATTCTTTAAACACATTTATGTGTGTACGCAGATACAACTGTACATCAGTGCACCTATAGAAAAGGAATTACCTTGCATGAAGACTATATAAGAAATCTCCTGAGGTATGGATTTGAAAACAAATTGGAATTTTCATAAGATCATTTTAGAATATGTTGATAAATGAAAGGAAGAACATAATGGTGGAGTCCAGAGAAGGGAATCAGATCTCCTGTAACTGGAATTATAGATGGTTGTGAGCTTCACGTGTGTGCTGGTGAAGCAGGGCAATATCGCAAGCACAAGCAAGTTCATGCAAACTCATAATGAGTAAGCAAAATGGGCCAAAACAACCTGTCAACAAACTAAAAGATTTAAAACTGACGTCTCCCACTTACTATGAACTTGGAAGTTCTCTAGTGTAGGCATTTCACAACAGCCACTGAAGTCATCTGCTTTGTCTTCCAGGGTCTACTTCACAGCCTCATATCCATGTAAAATAATCACTGGCCTTAGACCAAAGAACACAGTGAACATTGAGACATATTTTTCCCGGAGGTGGAATTGAAGAAAAATACCGAGGAAAGGAATAAAATTGCAAAATGAAAAGATACCCAGTCAAGAAATATAGAGGGTAGAAATTCTAGGAGAATGAAAACATAGAATAGAGAAAATTGTTGGACATGGAAGGACTATTGGGGAAAAAAGCATCAAAATGATTCCTTGACCTTGGGTAGCACATGTCACTAGTTTTTTGACTTAGTTTTGCTTGGGAAACAAAGGACTTCGATGTGATGAATGCTTGACATACACATTCTTTCCTTGAAATGCTAGGTTTCTAGCATCTTAAAAGTCTAGAACAATTTGAGAAAAAAGTTGTGCTTAAAGAAATGGATTCCCAAAATCCTTAGACTGTGACCCAGAGTCATGAGAAGTCTCTGTTCTAGTGTACTCAGTTTAAATTCTGCAATTTCAGAATCCTAAGTTTCCTAAAGTTTTTTTTCTGAGTCTTTCTTTAGGAATCATGAGTTTTTGTGTATAATCAACTATGCTGTTTATTGACTTCATAACTATAAGAAGCAATGGACACACTCAACTTCAGGAAAAATTGAAAGAAGGCATTAACACAGAATTGAAATAGGTTCCTTTCAAAAATGATATTGGTGTGGGGCCAGGGAACAGCTTCCCTCCCTTACTGTTGCTCTTCCAAACAATCAAGATGAGCAATTAAGGCATATAGAGTACCATAAAGATGCTGAAGGCACCTCCAAGTTCCATGGTGCTAAATCAAAGGCTTGTGTCATTGGATCCAGATTCTGCCTACATAGCTTATAAGAGATCATCTTATACTAAAATCTGAATCATATGGAAGTCAAAATGTCCTTATATTATTCCATGAGGAGTCAGATTGTTTAGTGGATTTGCAGTTACATAATTTTTAATCTCTCATTTGCAGTGTAGTGATATTTCATTAACATTTTAATAAATAAAGCTTGGCTGAATATCAGAAAGTAAAACAGCCCCGCTGGTCAGTATTTTAGACCAAGCAATGGTGACACACATGTTTGTTTAATCCCAGTAAATACACTATTTTGCCATAGAAATCAGGCAGTAGTGGTGCTTGCCTTTAATCACAACCCTAGAGATAAATACAAGAAGGGAGGAGACAGCTCTCAGACATAGTCTCATTTCTGAGGATTCCTGGAGGCAGAATCACCATTTCAGACTAGGGTAGAAGTAAGTCAGTGGCTGGTTGTTTTGCTTTTCTGACCTTCAGGCTGAACACAAATATCTGTCTCTTGCTTTTTATTAATTGTTATACACTTCATATATTTATGTATTGAATTTACCCATGAAACCTCTACGAGGGGTTATCCACTTTCTTCCCATTTCAAGTTTCCCAACTGTCCCTCAGCTTAATATTCTTTGTAACATCTGAGAAAGAGCCAGTTTATAGGGAATCTGCATAAGGTATAGACTTTCCTACATTGTCCCACTGCATAAACTCTCCTTTAGACCTTTGTCTTTTGACCTTGGAATGCCAATTTCTTATGCATTACTTCAGCCTTTCCATAGAACTTCAGAGGTAAGATGTTTACTTCCCTGGTTCAGCATATCCAAGGACATTATACATACAGCCCCTGAAACCTTCCCACTTAGCCCTGAGACTTCCATCCCCCTGAATCAATCTAATGTAAGTAATGAGTACGATTTTGTGTGTGTGTGTGTGTTTGTGAGAGAAAGAGAGAGAAAGAGGGGGGTGTTGGGAGGATATGATAAAAGTGATAGGGCATATAAAAGGAATTGAAGGGGAGGGAATGGGGCATGGATCTGATCCAAACACATTGTATTCAAGCATGAGTATTCAATAAAGTACTATTAAACAAGTAAACCAAATTTTATAAGATGTCATACATGTTCTTATCTACTCCAGATACAAACAGTAATAAAAGATTGGATTATGTTAATTTATCCAAACTTTATGATGTGATGTCTAAGATGCAAAAAGACTTAGAAACCATACTTGTGGATATGATTCACCATTAAAGATGCTGCCTTAAGAATCTTATTTAAAAGTTCCTAGTTCTTTTCATGCCAAATATCTATAAAACTTCTTTCCTTCTCCCAAATAAATTCACAGGCTATGGTTTTTTGCTGTGTGTATTGGTACCACCACACAGATCTGGTCCTGTCCTGAGATGTCTGGCTTCTTACACTTGGGAATTGAGTTCCTTTTATTTACCTGCAAATTCCAAGAACAGAGCTTGAGTCAGGCATGCATGGCACCCACGATTGTAATCTCAGCATCTAAACCAGGATTTAGGGCCAGCCTGGGGCTATGTGGCAAGAACTAGACATTTTTTGCCACTCAGTTTCTGTGGCAAACTAGTGTGGCTACTGGTATTAAATGTGTGTGTTACCACTGCCTGGTCTGTAAGACTAATCAGTGGGGCTGTTTTACTCTCTAATCCTCAGGCAAGCTCTATTTATTAAAATACAAATGAAATATTACTACATTTCCCCTTATTGTCTAAAATGAAAACTAAGACTATTACTAATATAAGAAAAAGTATATACAGTAAATGCAATAGCTATATATAATATATACAGGCAATAAACAGATCAAAAATGTCTAGTCCACTGTCATTTGACAAATTCAGAGAAAATACTCTATATCTATCCTATCAATATCTATCTTGGTGAGTCCAAACCTGTCCGTAGTTTGCTTTTTGTCATAGCTTGCATTCTGTGTCAGGTAAACAAAGAATACTATAACTATCTAGTCTTCAACTCCCTCAGAGATGTAAGAAGGAAATAATGTTAACTGAGAAAAAGGAAGTGCAGGCAAGCAACTTCCATAAAATTTGAGAAATGACAGAAATAGTTGGCTGCCTGGACAGTCACCTAGATTTCTTCTGCAACATTGGGACATCTATCTTCACCTTCAGGTCTAACATATCTAACAGACTTTTCTGTGAAGCAGGATGTCATGTTCTGTAGATCTCAGAAGTATTTGAAGATGACCTGTCTATCTAAAATATATCTTTATTTTACCTTGAAAATATACCTAATATAACTACTAGTTCAATTATTATAGGTGACTAATTACTAACTTGCATTTCCTTATTATATTAAATACTTGGTAATAACATTCAAAGACTAGAAATTTGCATTACATTGTTAAAGGAGCTGTATAAGTACAATTCCTTGAACAAGATTAAAAACATATGTAGTTTGTTTAACAAAATTAATCTCAACTTTGTATCAATATAAAAAATTCTATGCAATATACAAAAGTACAATCCTATGTCAAACATTTAAAATGAGTAAAACATTTAAAAAATAGATTTAATAATCTCCACCATTTCTGTCTTCTCAGTTGTGGGTGAGTGTACATAGTGATATCTTTGCTTAATCTACTCAATAATACAAAAATAGACCTTGTGCTGGCTAGTCTTGCATCAACATGACATATGACCTAGAGATATCTGAAAGGAGGGGACCTTAATTGATAAAATGTCTCCATTAGATCTGACTGTAAGGTATTTTCTTAATTAGGGATGGATAGAAAAGGGGGCAACCCATTGTGGGTGGTGCTATTCCTGGACTGGTGGTCCTGAGTTCTATAAGAAAGCAGACTTAGCAAGTAATGGGAAGCAAGCCAGTAAGCAGCACCCCTCCATCACTTCTGCATCAGATCCTGCCTTTAGGTTCCTACCCTGATTTCCCTAGATGATGAACTGTAAAGTGGGAATGCAAGCAGCAAGCAAAATAAACCCTTTCCTCTTCAAGTTGCTTTTGGCCATGGTGTTTTGTCACTGAAATAGAAACCCTAACTAAAATAGTCTCTGGTGACTCTGTCTGGTTAAAAAAAAGTATTTCTTTTGTCCTACTGACAGTATTCATAGAACATGAAGCTCTCTGAACCTCTCTCTTGCTGTCATTAACTGACACTCTCTCTGTTACCCATGTAGACTCTGTGCTGCAAGACACTGAGAATATCTTAGTCTGTACTATGCTATAGCAGAATTTTGGTTTTGTGGTTCTGGAAGCACTTATTTCCAAGAACACAACATTGGCATCTGATGAGTCCTCTATGATATGCTGCACTATAATATATTATGTGGTTCAGCAACTATATGTCCTAAGACTAGCAGAGAAAACTGAAAAGGAAACTAAACATTCTTAGCTAGCCCATCCTACAATGGTGACTTTGATCCATTCTTGAAATATTATGTTTTGAATGTAAAATCTTTGTCATAGGTTCACATGTCAACACTTTGTACCTAACTGATAATACTATTTGGGGAGCTGGAAGGACAGCCTAATGTAGTGATAAGGAAGTGGCGGGCTGGCCTGCTTTTCGTCCTGCCTGGCTTCTGCACAGCTAGCTTTATACCCGAAATAACAACACACAAATTGTATTCATTTAA